>JAMKQA010090693.1:0-10173 GCA_024699735.1 Posidonia australis
ATATAATCTCAATTCCATCATATGTCATTTGATTTAATTTGATTTCTGTATTTTTATTCCTTGACTTGATAGTCTATGGTGCATTGCATATAAATTATACTTGTTAAGATAAGAATCATTGAATTAAATTATTTAGATCAATTGGGAAACATAGAGTGGATTTAATCATGCATTTATATTTACATGAATGAATTCAAAAATCCTAGTTCTTCATTTATTTTGAATTTTTCTTAAGTGTTTAGTCCTTAGTCATCATCTCTCATTTTTTTCATTTCAATAATTGATAATAAATCTCTGTTCTTGAATACTTTTCTCTGTGGGATCGACCTGTATTTGCCACGTACTACATAGTACGCCGTGCACTTGAGGTAATTAAATAAGACACATCAACGCCTCCTAGGTGCCCAAATGTAGATCCGACGCTTCCCAGGTGCCCACACTAGATACTTTTGACTCGATTTTCTTTGGATAAGATTCTCACTTGTAAATATCTTGTATTTACAATTCAAGATTAAATTTTATATTTGGATTTGTCTTCGACATAAGCAAGTCCTTATAAGCCTATAAAAGGACCCTTTATGTAAATTTATGGAGCTCCCATCTATGTTTTAGACTCTGTTCTTTTCATGTATTTTGGGATATCTAGAAAATCATCATTGTAATTTCAGGTTCTTTTCAATAAAAAGTCATTTTTATTTAATTAGGTCTTCTATCTATCCCTCTTCCTCTTTTATTTAATATTTTGTGTGATCATGCTTGACTAATTTTCTAGATCTAGGGTAGAAATGAAATTTATGTAGATTGGAATGTGTGATTATGTTTTCTTCTCTTTTTCTTTGTGCTTCATGCAATGAGTATATGAGTTGGATATATATTACATAAATTACTCATAGTATCCATAAACTTTGTGTGACCATGCTGGTGGAACCCTACGCGGCTCTCCCCCATTGGGTGCGCGGAAGCTCTCGAGGAGTCCTGATACGGTCACAGCGAAGATGGTGAATTCGGACAAGAAGACTAGACTCGGAGACACCAAGGAAAGATGAGAAAGGATAAAGAAAGGAGTCGCCACCTAGTTTTTAATGGAAAGATGTGGAAAACCAAACACACAAGAAAACCAAGAAGCAAATAAGATGCAGAAAACATGTGTGCTCTGTGCCTAATGGATAAAATGCACAAATGAATGCGGGCCAGAGAAAGGGTAAGAATTCTGGTTACGCATGGGGAAAGGGTTAGGCACCCCCATGCGCCCGAGAAAACTTGATCTTTCTAGGTTTCCTACTTGTCATATGGTCTACTAAATGTGTGCTTGCTTATTCTAAATGCTCATGCTAAAGATGACTGGAAAACATGCCAAATCAAAGAAAAGAAATGAAATAAGGGGAAAAAGTTAACTTGAGGGTCGAATGTAGGCATTGAGAATGCCGCTTTACTGTACGCTCTTGGGCAATGAGGAAAATCGAGGAATTCTCGGAAAACGTCTCACAAACCAGTAGAAATTTGGATAAATCTGAGAAAATCAAAATGGAAAAATAATCCTCATTTCGGGACCATGTCGGCTTTGTTAAGCCTTTTACTGTACGCCCTCGGGCGATGGAAAATCAAGCTTGCAACGAGTCAGAAATGCGTGTGCAATGTAAAAAAGAAAAGGCAAGAAAATTGCATGAAAAAGTGCAACAAAATGTGCAAAATGCAAGTGTGAGTGTAAAAATACGAATTTCAGGGGCCTTTGTGCAAAAAACCCTAATTCTGAATAAAACTGAAATTCTAAAGCCCAAATCATCAAAAATACATAGGAAAACACATTCTTAGGGTCAAATGTGTAAATATGTGTATTTCTGGCCAAATTGATGTTTCCTAGGGGTTAGAATGCAATTTTGCCACTAAAACATGCTTTTAATGCAATTCAGTGGAAATTCAGGGTAAAATATGCAAAGGAAAAGATTCAGGAAAGTTTCAAGGACAAAACAGTAAATTTACCCTAGAAAACAGGCGTTCAGTGTGAAATTTGTAAAGTGTAGGGGCTAAAATGCAATTTAACCAGAAAAACAAAGTATCCAGAAGAGTTCAGAGAAGTTCAGGGGTAAAATGTAAATTAACCAAAGAAAATATGCATTTTGGAGAGTTTCAGTAAACTTCAAGGGTTAAAATGCAATTTACCCAAAGAAATATGCATTCTGTGTCATTTTGATGAAGTTCAGGGGTTTAAATGCAATTTTGACATAAAAATGTGCATTTTGAAAGGTTTTAGAAAAGTTTAGGGTCTTTTATGCAAAAATATTGGACTAAAATGCATGAAAAGAAAATCTGAGGGTTTTTGTTTAACTTTTAAACCTGGAAAACATTATTTTGAATAATCAGGGGGCATAATGCAATATTTTCAGTTAAAACTTTATTCAAACGATTTATGAAAAATGATTAAGGACCTAAATGTAAGAAAATGACTTATTTGCAATAAAAAAAGGATCTAAATGCAACAGACAGAAAGTTTCAGAATTTTATTAAAATAAAAAAAAATTAAATTGTTTTAAAAAGAAAAGGCAGCGACGATCGCCGGCGACGAAGCTCCGCCGTCAACGACTGCTGAACAGGTCACTGAAAGCTTCCTTGTGGTCTGATCTGAGATCAAACCCTACGGGAAGCAAGAAGAAGAGGAGGAGAGGAGATCCAACGGTCTCGATTGAGCATCCAACGGTGGGAGTGGGCCTCCCACCTACCTCGCCGTCGAGGTGCTCCAGCGACGACGTCAGGGAAGAAGAGAGCTCCAGGAGGGTCGTGGTGCAGCGCTCAGGGATCCAGGAGGCTTAGAGGCAATGAGAAAGTCCTTCCCCTCTTCCAGAAGTTAGAATGGGGCACTTCCTCCATCCTCGAACCAAGCTCGCCGTCGACGCGATTCATCTCCGACGATCTCGACTGCGATGGCTGTCTAGGGCATGTGGCGTGGATCTGAAAGCTCAGGAGTACTTGGGACGTGTCGTGGAGCATTTTTGGATGCTCGGAGAGGCTCAGAGATGCGGGAGGCGCGTGCTCCTCCACTAGTTGCAGTCTTCTTCTCCGGCATCGGTGACAGAACGACGTCGACGGCGATCTTCTGGCAGTGGCCTCCCGCCTCCACCTAGGCCATTGGAAAAATCACTCCGGCGAGGCTTGGGAGCTCAATTTCGACCAGAGGAGACCTCTGGATCTACTGGAATCAAACCACGAAGATAAAGGAGACCTAGGAGAGCATTTCTAACAATAATTGAGGTTAGGGATGTGCGTACTTGGTCTGGCAGTGGAATGGATGGTCGGAGCTCACCGGAGGCCATCGAAGCTCGCCGGAGATGGCTGAGAACTCAAGTTTCTCACCTCCATGAGCTTCCTCTCTCTTCCAAGAACTCTCTGGTAGCTCAAGTTGGGAGTGGAAAAGCTTGGGGAGCTCACCTCTCTCCACTTTTTGCAAAATGCTCAAAAGTCCCAAAAGTCTCCAAAGTCCCCCTCTACTTGCACAAGGAGGCTATTTATAGGCTTGGTTGGTTGTTAGGACTGGAGTGGGAGGTGGTTAGATTTGTTGGAGATTAGTTAAGAAGTAGTTTAGTTTGTTGGAGATTAGTTAGGAAGTAGCTTAGTTTGTTTGAGATTAGTTAGGAAGTAGTTTAGTTTGTTCAAGATTAGTTAGGAAGTAGTTGAGTTTGTTGGAGATTAGTTAGGAAGTAGCTTAGTTTGTTGGAGATTAGTTAGGAAGTAGTTGAGTTCGTTGGAGATTAGTTAGGAAGTAGTTGAGTTGGTTGAATTAGTTAGGAAGTAGTTGAGTTTGTTGGAGATTAGTTAGGAAGTAGTTGAGTTGGTTGAATTAGTTACATGACGTTTGACTTTAGGGTATGGGGCTTGACTTAGGATTTGACCTAGGTTTAGGGTTTGGATTAGGGTTTGACCTAGGTTTAGGGTTTGGATTAGGGTTTAACCTAGGTTTAGGGTTTAGTTTTGTATTTAGGTCAGTTAGGGTTTTGTAGTTAGGTTTTGCGTTGGTAGCTGTCGGGGTAAGGAGTGGTTGTTGGATTTGGCCTATTTGCAAGCATATTGGGGTGTCTACACTTTGATATACTAACATTGAGTCCATCTTTTTAGTCTATGCTTAGGGAAGATTTAATTGGGAGTTGTATATATAATCTTGATTTCATCATATATCATCTGATTTAACTTGATTTGTGTGTTTTTACTCCTAATCTTGATATTCTATGCTGCATGTTTTAGCATATAGTTTATTCTTGTGTGGATAAAAATCATTAAATCAAGTTATTTAGATCAATAGAGAGGAAGGGAATAAACATGATCATGTATTTTCAATTCTATGTAAATGGATTCGAAGCCCTAGGTTTTAATTAATCTGTTTGTTTCTTGATCTTTTTGATTTAGTTTTAAAAATTATCCCTCTCACATTTCTTCTCAATAATTGACAATAAATCTTTGTTATTCTTAAACACTTTTCTCTGTGAGATCGACCCGTATATGCCGACGTACTACATTGGACACTGTGCACTTGCGATAATTAAAACGTTCACAACATATATACTGATAGTAAAACATTGATCTGTTATTTAAATTTATTTTTCTTTTTAATTTTGATATATATCAACTAATTAAGATGATATAGAAAAATAACAACTTAGTTTTGATTCAGGTTCGTCATGGCTTTCTTATTGAGCATTGTCGTCGTTCTTGTGCTTATGTGTATCATCAAGTAATTTGTTTAAATTTAGATATGATATTCATTTTGATATAATGCTTTTCTTGTAAATTACATGAATCTTATATGAAATTTTTAATGTGTTGTTTGTGGTATTAGATGGTCAGATTTGGTAGAAGCGGTCGATGCTCAAGTGGATCTAGTGGATGTAGTTCATCAAAGGATCGTGGGATCGATCCTAATACTTACACGAGTGCTCAATTGCTAGAGTTCATTCGTTCACTGGGTCTGACACTACCTCTAATCACTGTTATTGAGGCTCCATCCTCTTCTCCTGTGATTAGGCATAGTACTACTCCACAGAGTAGTGCTGCATACCATGTTAAACCTGAGTCTCCCCCTTCAACTACAACAAGTAAATAATATCATGAAATTATAGTTTTTAAGTCTTTATATTAAATATAATTACTGAAAAATGTTTAATTTTGTTGATAGATAACAAGAACAATAAAGAAGTTATACTGAAGTTTCTCATGGACCACAACCCCTCTTCTGGAGCTTGACTCATACAGGTAACTTTTTTTTTAATTTTGTATTAGTGAATATGGAATACTTTTTTCCCTGCACTTGATTTATTTACAGTAATTTCAAGAAGAGTAATAGGATCTCGTTAAAGATCACAAACGTTTTTAGATTTTATGCTTCGACCATCGAGTATCAGTGGTTACATTTGCATTCAGATGAAAAGAAAAGAATGTTTAATGTGCTATTGGTAATAAGTAATTTTTATCTTTATCTTTAATTTAAACAATTAATATATTAAATTAATAATGATGTTGGATTTATATAGAGCAAATTTACACTTTTACTTGGATGTACCAAGGAAGATTATCGTGTGTCTTTTACAAAATTAATTAAGAAAAAGATGAACAATATCTATTATAAGGCACGAATAGTTGCATTGACAAAATGTCCTAAGCCTCACGATGATTATCAGGCAGCCAAGGTTTTTCGTCCGCATTGGTATATATTAGAGAAGTAATTAATGTTCATATTTAATTGAATTTCTATTTATTATTGTATATTTGGAAATTAACATATATATTATTGATTAATGTTAAAACTAGTTTGAATGAACTCTGTGATCTTCTTTTCACAGATGTAGAGTTCTAAAAAAGATCCACGGTTGAGAAATCTAACGGTGGAAAGTAAGAAATTTGCTTTACGAGCAAATCTAGAAGCCACAATGACTTTCGAGCTAAATTGGTAAGGATATTTTTATATTAATTTACTTTAGAGACCTTGTTTATATTTTAACTGCTACTAATATTAGTTTGATGATATGCTAGTGGGTTAGAAATATGGCAACTTCTCTTGTTATTAGAAATATGCAAAATATTGTTAGTAAAACATACGAAGTTAAGAAGCAATTCATGTAATCCGTGTGTAACACCTAGCTTCGATTGTCCATTTTAATGTAAAACTATTATAATATTGTAATAATTATGTAAATGGTCTATTAATGGATAATCAAATATTGGTGGTTTATAGCTAAGATGTTTTGGTTCCCTTATTGGAGGGATTCTCTGGCTTTTTGTGCACCTGTGTATGTGTGTGGGACTCACGTGGATTTGGTCAAACTTGGCACAGTAACCTCGGGATGCATGCTCGTCTTTTTCCCCTTTGTCCTTCTCCTTTATTTTTTTTTTCCTCTCACTTTCTCACCCCACCTCTCACTCGAAGCCCTCCTTCCCCTTTTCTTTTTCCTCCTTCATGTGTCCACCAGGTTTGCCCCATCTCGTCCCCTCCACGGGCCTGGCAAAGGTTGCTGGGCGTCGACGAGATTCGTAGATGACAGGCGGAATAGAGGGAATAAGCGGAGGGACGGTGCTATGGAAGGGGGAGAGAGAAAACCGAGAGAAAGGGAGAGAGGTTGGCTGTGTGTTGAGGGGTTGAGGGCCGGAGGAGCTAGGGCTACGTTAGGGGTCAAGTGCCTGCACTAGAGGAGCTCGTTCGAGGCCAGAGGGCGTCAATGGAGGAGGTGGATCACCGAAGTGCCTTAAAGAGGTACGCATCCAGTCCTCCCTCTTTCTTTTCTTCGTTTTGGGGAAGGGATTAAAAACACCATAAAGCATGCTACATTCATGGAAAAATATGGAGTGGGAGGCGAAATGAATGATTTACATGTTTGTGATGAGATTATGAAATTTATGGGATTTTGATGGGGTTTATGGCCTAAAATTCATGGGTTGTGCAATGAGGCTAAAATCTGAGTTCCTTGCCTTTGCAAATTAATATCATGATGCATGCTTAATGGAATCCGGTTTTGTTTGAGGGGTTATGTAGTAGACTTGAAAATCTACACCCCAGATTAATTCCATGATTTTATGTGTTATCATGTGAGTGTGGTGCCCTGAACTTTGGGTGTAGGGTCTCATGCGCGTATGGCATGCGCGTATGGGGTAGGGGTCATACGAGCTGATTTTCTAGGATTTTGTGAAGTAAAACCGATATTTAAATGTGATTATGCATGAACATCTGAGTTGCATGCTTAAATAGTGATTTCCTGAGATTTTATGAGAACTATAATGTTATAATGTGAATAAAATGGATTTTATGAACTAAATGGAAATCCAGGAGATTAAATGAGTTGTGGTTATCCAAAAATGTGTATATTATTGCCTTGATATGGCTTGCCATGACTTTGTGGAGTTTTGGTGATTTTGGTTGGTTTATGGGCAAAGGAGTGCATGCCTTGTATCTGGAAAATGGGCATTTACTAGGGGCACGGGCCACCTGCGTGGGCCACATGCACGAGTCTCCCAAGGGATTCTAATGGCATTTTTTGTGATTTTTTTTTGATAATTAATGATTCATGATTTAACGCATATGAAAGGATGTTTTAGGCATGAGACCCTTATAATTGAATGATTTGTGTGGTTTTGGGCATGAGACCCAATAAAGATGAAAATGTATGAGTTGGTATGATTTTCGGGCATGAAACCCATGTTTTTGAATAAAGGAATAGATTTCCTAAATTGAAAAGTTTTGAAAAGTAATTTGAAGAAAAAGCCGTATGTTTTGAAAATGATTTCTGATATGGTTTTGGATCCACGAGTTTGGGGTGTCGGCAATATGGTATGGAACCAATTATCAGACACGATCATGGTTGTCAAGTTTAGGGCGATCGTGAGAGGCCGGAGTACCCCACTTGTGATAGTGTAGGTTGGGCCTAGGGATTTGAAACTTAGGTATCTGGGTCACCGACGGTGTAGACTAAGCTTAAGTATATGAATCTGGGTGTTTCGGTCACCGATGGGACGTCAGGAAAAGACGTATCCCTATGCCTTTGGAAAATGAAATGTTAAGGCCTGATGGCCGAGGTGGTGTTATCTCGCCTGGAGAGTTTCATTGTAGCAGTGCAGTGTGGTAAGGGAAATGATGTCCTTGTTGGCTGCTTATGCGTCCGATTACCTCTAATGAAGGTAACACTATTGAAAATGAATATAAATTGTGTGGTTTTGAGCTAGAATCAGACTTGATGTTTTGGGCTTAAGGTTTTAATCAGATTCTAATAAAAAAATGATAATTGTGATTTAAACAAGTTTCCAGCTAATGTATGGTTTTGTTTTGAGGCTTGTGAAGCCTTGTGGTTTAGACTGGATTTGGTCGAGATTATGGAATTCTCGGAATGCATGAATGATTTGAAAATGCATGAGATTTAAGAAAATGAATATGATTAAAAGGTATGGTTTTGGAAATGAATTCCCATTATTTTACGTTCAGGATTTGTGGTATTCTCCATGTTTGTGAAAAGTTTTTGTAAAGATAGAAAATTAAAGTTTTCGAGTACTTTTCGTGGTTGGATGCGTACTTGGTGACTTGGAAGTCATTCGTGCGTGTTTTAGTTTTGTATGGCTTTTCAGGTGTGTAGTTGGGTACAGTCCGATCGTCGATGTTAGAGATTCAAAGCCACTAGTTGCACACCATTTTTGGGTAGGTTTTTCCTCAGTTATTTTAATTACTATTAATTAATATAATTAAAAGATTGATGCTATTTAGGTAGCATTCCCAGGTTCAAGGCATTACACCTTGATTGAAAAATTCAATTATCATATTATATTTTTGTGCGATATGAAAGTGAGGAAGTGAGGAAGGCAAAATAAGTTTATTACTTGAGACAATAGTAAAGTGAGGAAGGCAAAATAACATTAGTAAAACATACGAAATAAGTAGCAATTCATGCAATAACTTCCATTGTCAAAAAATTTTAAAAGATCATGTCATATTTCTATGTGATACAAAAAGTAATTCCAATGTTTTTTTAGTCATGTTGGTTTTTGTGTTTCCTGAAAGGTGAATGTCTAGGAAGTGTTGCATTTGACATCTTGCTGAGACTGAACCATATGTTAGGTGACTTGCATTGTTGAGATTCATCCACACTTGGCATCTACATCCTTGAGACCTTGACATGTAACAGATTTTCGAAGGAAAACTAAGTGCTAGATGTAGGATAACTCATGTCCATCTCTCCCACATGCATGGTCAACTCATTAGATTCACTGGTGTTTGTTGAAAGTCAAAGAAGTAGCTTTGGCAAAGGGTAAGGGTAAAAAAGATCCATAATTGAGCTTGGAAAATATGGATAAGATCAAATAACTAGTTTTGGTCCACAACTATGCCAAGTTATGCTCCTAAATGTTGAATATAACTAAATCATGCAAAGCTTACTATCTCCAATTAGTGCAGTGGTTAAAATAATACCAAACAACATTTTTAGGCTCAAGTCTCCTCTCTAACACAATTATTGACAGTTTTATGGGGACTTTACAATAGTACATGAAGTTAGAAATCCTGTCTGATAAGCTTTGTTACTCATATTGATCTGGATTGTATATATAGGAAACATAGCAATATAATGGCAATGCCCTAAGACTTAGTTATTAAAATTCATGACAAGAATATCTATTATTGGATAACTGCATTCATGGCAATAAATTTTATCCCTGGATAATTGCATTCATGGCTTACCCTTTTTGACAAAATAAAGTATCTGAGTGAAGCTTTTAGTGCTCTTATAATTAAAAGCATTTCATTTCAAGTAGTGTACAAAAAATTTTATTTTTGTATTAGTTTTGTTCTTTCAATGGTTTTTGTTTCCTATCTTGATTGTGATGTTCTGAACTTTTTTTATTAGTAGATTCATATAATTCATGGTTTAGGATGGTTGATTGCATGGTCCATGGTCATTGTAACCATGCCGGCGAGGACATTCCGCAAAAGAATACGAAATTGGTCGGCAAAATCACGTCGAAAAACAAAACAAATGCAAAAATGCAGGAGTCGCCACCTAGTCTATTATGGAAGACAAGGAAAACCATAACATGAAAAATCATGCAAAAAACAATTAGGACAAGTCTGCGAAAACCAAAAAGATGTGGGTAAGGATCCCTGTTACGCACGAGGAAGGTGTTAGGCACCCTCGCACGCCCGATAAAATCGGTCTT
>JAMKQA010090696.1:0-12820 GCA_024699735.1 Posidonia australis
ACCACATTTAAATTTAATTAAAAAAAAATTGAAAAAATTTTCCCTCCAACAAAAAACCACTAGTAGTTTCATCTCAAAAAAAGTGGTTTTAATATTAAACATTAGATTAACAATCAACCACAATGATGCATCTTCCCTCAAAATAGCTAATTTGAGGGAGGATGCAACTGAACCGGGTCCTATATATATATATATATATATATGTATATGTATGTATGTATGTATATGTGTGTGTGTGTGTGTGTATGTATATATGTATAATGTGTGTGTGTCTATATATATATATATCGCCATTGCCGCCACCAAGTGTCGTTGTTGTTGATGCTGGGTCATTGTTGCCACCATGAACCAAGTCACCATTGATGTCACAACTGTGCTAGTGTAGGCGTATGGGTCGATCATCAGTGGAAGATACATGCTCTACATAAGTTTAGTATTGTATGGATAATCATTTATTTGCATATATCTACATCTTATATTTGGGTTTCAATGTAGGAATCTAGTGGTGGCAGTAAGTGAGTTGCTACATGTTTGGATTTGTGTGAGAACCCATGGTAGTTTCTTGAATGAACGGGTTATATGGAAATTTAAAGCATGAATCTTGTTATTTCCTTTGGATTCTTCGTGTTTGTGGGTGTTGTAGTTATTTCCCTATTAAATATTTGAGTTTGCTTTAGGATTTGCAATGTTTTTGAGTGATTTGGTTTTAGGCAAGATACACCCTATTTACTACTAGTGTGATCGCTACACTAGCGACACAAGGGACCAACAAGGGTTAGCCATGCGGTCCCTTGTGGTAGTGGCTATAGTTGGGATTTTGAGGGGTTTTTGGCGATGTTTTGAAATGATTTTTGAAATGATTTTCAAATAATTTGGATTTAGAAACAAATGCATAAGATTTGTAAAAAATTTGGAAAGGATTTTCCGTAGTTTTGAGGGAACAAGAGGCCAAAACGTTTGGTCGGTGGACCAAGGATGATTGATACCTCTAGATAGTCGAGAGCCAGTTGTTGAGGATGAGGTTTGTGTGGTTTTCCATGGTTTTTGAGGTACCAAGAGGTCCATCGGATCATATTAACGATCTAAGGATGGTTGATATCTCTAGAGGGTTAGGTGCAAGTCCGAGGTTGAGGTTTTACGATTTTAGAGGACCAAAAGACCAAAGATGAGGTTAAGGACCAAGAAGCTAAACAATCTAGTTGACAGACTAAGGATGAGTGATACCTTTGGAGGGTTGAGAGCTAAAGGAGTAAGTTGAGGTCTCAGAGAGTTGGATTGGTGGCATCAAGAGGTGAAAAAGTACTCGAAGTGGTTGAGTGCCATAGTCCCTTGTGTGGACAAGTTTAAGGATTCTTAGAATATGAATCTGGGGCTGGGGAGCCCCTGCACAGTGTGGCTTGTCTGTGGTAGTGCAGTGTGCCTAACAGTTACTTGTGGTTAATGTCAATTGCTTGGACTCAAGTGACTCGACAGGTTTTTGGACTGGATGTGTGTGTTGTGTTGTTGGATGTATGTTGGTTTTGAACTTGATTTGGCATAGAGTAGCCATTTCAAGTGCGCATAAAGAGTTTTTAAAATACACATGGTTTTGGTTCTAGAAAAGAGGAGAAAGGATTTTTAAAAAGCATATTTATAGGATTTTATACTCGTTTACAATAGGATATTGTAGATATTTGTAGCTTTATAGGTTCTAGAATATAATTGATGCTGCCACAAGGAGTAGTCGTGTTGACTTGAGAATTGTATCTTAGTAACTACGGTTCTGGTTTGATGTTTTCTTGGTAGAGGATAGACATATGTTGGGTGATTATTAGATGTCGCTCATGTGTATTTTAATGATTTTCTTGTAGGTGCAGATATTGGATTAGTAGTCGAGACTAGTGCACATAACAAGAGTCATATAGCCGCATACTATAAGTTCTGGGTAGAAATAGAGATTAATTGTCGTTAGTTATTTAATTAATTTTATTGCATTTATTTTTGAGTTATTTATTTGTTAATAACTCTAGAAGTGTTAGGATTTTTTACTGTCATGACTAGAGTTGTGACAGAGATGGTATCAAGGCACTAGGTACACCAAATGCATTAGCTTAGAGTGTCTAGTTTAATGACTCCTTAGGGTAACTTGACATGAGTCATCTACACCTGATTTGTTTTATTGTATGATCTTGTGGTTGCTTGTAGGATGTTGTTTTGAGGTAAGGGCAAAGGGAAGGCTCCTACTTCAAGCTTTGATGCCAACACGGAAGGAAGGTGGTGTGGGATGTTGGAGGAGTTGAGAAGCATGATGCATGAGATCACATAGTCCTTCAGGAAGAGTAGGTTTGGTGTGTCTAAGGGTGATCAATGGTTGAACTAACTAAGTCAACTACATGCTCTGACTTTCAAGGGCAAAGATAGGCCCAAGTAGTGTGAGGCTTGCCTGCTAAGGGTGGAGAAGACTCTGGAGAGTATGGCATGTTCAAAAGAGAATTAGGTATGGCTGGCTACTGTAGATATCCCATTTTCGTATTTGCCAGAGTTCATGTAAAATAGGAATCCTTAAGGCACCCTAGATCACATGACTAAGGACTTATAACCTATTTTCCAGATTTTGCACAATTTCTTGAAAAACATCTTTTATTTTACTTGTTTCAAGATCATTAGCTGTAGCAGAGCTAATACACTTGAACTAGTAGTAGGTTCGAGACCCTTGAACATTTTGGTGTGACTCATCAGTTGTGGCAGAGTTAACACTCCTATCTTACCTAAATTAGTGGTAGATTTGAGTATTTGACCTTAAAGAAGATGTTTTTAAGATTTCGTGGAATTCTAAAGTACCTCTAGGTTTTAGAACATCTATGTGGAATAAGATAAAAAACAAGGGGTAAAATGTAAAAGACCAGGATGTTGCCCATATAGTAGGCAACATGTCTCATTGTCGCTTCGAAAGGCAACGAGATGTCTAGGGGCCACATAAATAGGCAACAGCATCTTGGGTATGTCTCTCCTCATGATTTGTCATCCCTAGCTTTAATATGATATATGGGACATTTATAAATATTATCATGATTTTCCCCATAATTATTACGATTTCTATAATTTTCTAACATTTAAATATCTTTGCATATCATATAAATCATTATAAATACTAGATAATTCCAGAAAATTACTAAAATTTGGATTACTTGACAGTTGAGATTACTTATCTTTATTTTTACCAAAATTGAGATTTTATGATAAGTTATCACATTTTAATCTTATAGCTTATATTTAATTCAAGATAATGCCAAAAAAATAAAGATAATATCCAAAATATCTAAATGATTGCCAATCTATTTTAAATCAAATATATCCTCGATTTTAAACAGATTTTCTCATAATTATTGGAGATTTAAAATTTTCAAATTTGATTTGCTTAACCTTTTAAGTTTAAATTGAATTTGGAATTATTTTAAAATCTTTCTATTACGAAGATAATTTTAAATCATTGATTTGGTTGTTACTTGATGATAGATTTACCTAAAGATATTTTGAGATCTTAATTTTCAAAATTCATTCCTTTTTAGTTTCTCGACGCCACCAGGATTGGCGATGAGATTCTATCGCCTCTCATGTAGGCAACTAGTACTAATAAGGGAGGTTTTTGCTATATTTGCGAATTTAATCCTGACCATTGATCTTCCATTCGTCATTGATGAGATCTAAAGTTCTCAATCTTTATAAATAGACCTCCTAGGTCAAAAGAGAGAGGGGAGACGCATTAAAAATCTTAAAGAGTCAATTTAAAATCCTAGAAACAAAGAGGGAAAAAACCACAGCCCTACTCTATCTCAAACCCCCATGGGAGAAACCTAGATCCCAGAGATCATTCCTGTCCAATAGCCAAAGCACATTCCGGAGCTCCGTCAGGCCTCCACTTCCGTTATCCACTCCGCAGCGTATAAGAATGAAGGGAGTATCTTTTCGAATTGTTGCATTTTTCTTACATAAACCCATTGCATGTTATTTATAGCCCATGACATACGCATGAGGGGACAACTCCTTGGTTAGTATTAGCTTTATTTATTCATGTTATTTGCTTTCATTTTGATATTGTCACTACACCTAGTCTAATCTCGATTTGTTTTTTTTTAAGGGAAGGAATATTACATAGCACGAGGACGTCGTTGGACGACATCCTGTCGTTGATCTAGTGAACCAAAAACCCACATCCATTCATCATCATTTCCCGCAAGGTACCTTGTCAACCAATGAAAGCAAATCGACAAGTGGCGATCACAACAAAAAGTGTTAACGTGAGTGGACATGTCGACATCTACATCAACCCCTAAATCCGCATCCACAAAAAAATTGACGATTACGATGGGACCGATTTGAGCCAACCCCTGTGCTATGTAAGTATTTCTTCCCCTCTTCATTTATCTTCATTTTTTAGATCTAGGTGCAGTTTTCGATCTAGAATCCGTGCATTTAGGGTTTCACAATGCCCAGACCTTTCTTTGTTGGTTTTTCCTAACGATAATAGGCCAATAACTCATGCCGCTATTATCATTGGCACTAAGTCTCGTTGCCTAAGAGGTGGCGACATATATCAATGCCAGTGCTAAAGGCAGCCTGATATAATAAGGGCCTTTTCTCGGTAGATCGTTTGTTTTTTTAATCTATTTGTGTCTCTTTTTTTTGTGATCCACAGTAGTCTGCAAAAAAAAATTTGAAATTCAAAATTTGAAATTTAAAAAAAAAATCACATCTACTTGTATTTTTTGGTTTTTTAATAGTTTTTAGGATTGTTTTCTGTCCACCAATAGGATGAAAACTAAGTGTATTACAGTAAAGTTAAAGTGCTTTAAAGATCTTTACCTAGTTTGAATAATCAAACCCAGTGAACCGAGCCAATGCAAGTCGCTCTCCCATGCTCTGTGTTTGGTTGTGATTACTAGATTAGGAAACTTAAGGTGTTCTAGAGACATATTTCTAACTCCATCTCTCTCCCTGAGTTAGTAATATACTCTAGTAGATACTTGATACTTTATTGTTCTCTGTTTATTAAATATTTTGTGTAGTTTACTAGGACCGATCCTAAGAACAGAATCCTAGGTTGTGAGCCCCACTTTAGAGAGACAAACCCGTAGCCTAGGCCCTCTTGGTGGACCCTAACGAAGGTCAAAGAGTGGTATCCAGAGCCATAATCCCATTATGTGACCCTAGAAACCACAAACATGGCCATAACCCTTGCTATAGGAACCCAAATAAGTTGAGAGAACTCAAGTTAACGAAGCCACTAATTAACTATCAAAACACATAAAATCGGTATTCTATGTGCAATCATGTCTATTTGATAAACCTTGTTTGGCATTTGGTCTATCCAGGACAGACCTCGGCTCCTTGGAAGAACAGGCACTCATGCTGCCTATCTTACAGGCACCTCCTTCTGCCACCAACCGAACCAGCAACGAGTCCTGGTGCCACCCTCTTAGGCAACATTGGGCAGACCATATTTGGATGCCTTGTTTGCAAGATGGTTTGGCTCTGATTACATCTACAAAGTACGCGATAACAGAATAGTGTCTTCTGGGTCTTTATTTTCTATATTAAATATAATTGTAAATATTTTCCCTTATTTACATTAGAGTCTATATTTTTCATCCTTTCTAGACACTTGTAATAGGTTTTAACCTAGTGTCTTACAAGAGTCTGTACTTTCTTCAAGGGTCTGTAATTTCTCGTTTCCCTTAAGAGTCTGTAACATTCTGAGAAGAGAAGCAATAAGGGGGCCAATCAAAAATGGCAGGAGCACATCACTTGTACACTATCTCTTCCAATGTGCCAGCCACGTCGAACGCTTCCAGTACTATCTCCATGGCAGAAGCAAGCAGCTCCACTAGTCCACACAGTTTCCTTGTTAACACTCCAACTTCATACATAGGCCAGTCATATGAGCATATTAGAGGAGGAGGGTTGAGTCATGTCCAACCATATAGTACCCCTTTGTCGGTCTATTCACATACGATACCTGAAGGGATAATTAACCAAACCCATCAATCCATAACCCATTACAATCTCTCTAGTCCACAAGTTCCGAATACCCATGGATCCTCCTCCCTAAACTATCACCAGGGCCCAATAGCCACACTGCTTATGGGAAACACATACATAGTACCACCGAGTCTAACTGTCAATTTTCCAATACAAGGCCCATCTACATCATATTCCACTCAGTATCCTACTACCCAGGTCTACCCTTCCCGTGTCCATCAATCTATACAATCCCAAATAAGCCACTATTTACATCATCATCTAGGGGCAACTCTACCCTCTCATACACCAGTCTATACGTCGGCTCAACCCTCCTTCCCGCCTCAATATGGTACCCCTCTACAGCAGTAGCTTCACCAAGTTCAAGGGTACCAGGGCCAGGGGTAGTAAACCGTTACAAGCCTTGTTGTTAAAAGAATGATCGTAGATGCACTAGCAGAGGCAGTAGTTACATCCAAGGCGCTGGTTGGTTTTGACACTTCCAAATTCCCACCATTTATTCAACTACCTAGATTCAAGCTACCTAGAACACCAAAGTACGATGGAATAGGCAATCCATGGAATCATCTAGCTACTTTTACCATGGATGCCCTATCCTATCAACATGATAAGGGGCATATAGTATACCTGTTCTTCAAAAGCCTGGAGAGAGAAGCATTAAGGTGGTTCAACACACTCATAGCACATGATCTTAGTGACTTCAAGATAGTGCTAGACAAGTTCTTGTAGTAATATGTCCACCACATCCAGCACAAACCAACAATAGGAGACCTCCTGGCTGAGAAGATAAAACCAGATGAGGACTTCACCGTCTTCGCTAGCCGATGGAGGGGGATGGCTACCAGATCAGATTGTTATATACTCAAAAGCTAGGCAATTGAAGTCATAGTTCGAAATACCACTGGAGTATGGAGAACAGGCTTGCTAATGGGTAACTTCCAAATGTAATCTCAACTGTATGAACGAGCTACAAGAGTCCTCTATGACAAAAAGGACTTACACTTCATGGAGTATGAAGAAATGGGCAAGAAGAAGTCCTCAGGCTACACACATGAAGGTGTCACAAGCAACATGGCATAAGTAGAGCATCAGAATCAGCAAATCCAGTGCCAGAGACCACTAGTCCAACGCTAGGGGCAGCCAGTGCAATCAGTGCCATATCAGAATCAGCTTGTCCCACCATGATACCAGCAGGGGTGGTATCAAGTTCAACCAGTGCAGCAGCAACACCTCCGAACTATCAAGTGAACATCCAACAGGGACAACCATAAAGGCAAAGAAGTTACAACATTGTCCCTCCACCACAGAGCTACTAGAGGTGAAAGTACCCATCACTTTTAGAGCCACTCTCTGATGCCTTCAGAATATTAGTTGGGAGTGGAGATTTGTAGCCTCTAGCTCCAACCCCGAATGCTCCCAACATAGACCTGTCCAAGTACTACCCCTGCCATCAAAAGAATGGACATACTCTTAAGGAGTGTTTCACGATCAAGGACAAGATATATGAGTTGAATGATCAAGGGGAGATCATGTGGACAGAGCTATGGAAAAGACTAGAGGCATCTCGAGGAGAACAATGTGAGATTCACCAAGAGCCCCAGCCCAACCTTACAATAGACCACATGAAGGTCGAGGATGATGAGTCAACAATCTTGGAGCTAGTGGCCATCGAGTGCGAGCATGCTCTGGAGCAACTGACTAAAGATTCCATGGAGCCCGAATAAGGCGTGATAGAGCTATCGCCCCCACCAACAAAAAAAGACCCTGTAGATATCCTATTTTCCCATTTCCCAGAATTCACCTAGGATAGGAACCTTTAAGGTGCCCCAAATCACATGGCTAAGGAGCTTTAACCTCCTTCTAGATTTTCCCATGGAATTTCTGAAGTTCTTCGGATTTTAATGCATCTTTATGAATTAAGATTAAAGACAGGGGATAAAATACAAACGACTAGGATGTTGCCTCTTTAACAGGCGACAAGACTCGTCGTCACTTGAAGTGGCGATTAGTCTCTCAAGTGCTGTTTAAGCAGGTGACTATAATCTTGGCATTCTCTCTCTAAGTAATTTGTCATCCCAAGCTCTAATATCATGTATGGGATATTTATAAATGTTATTATGATTTTTCCCGTAATTATTATAATTTCTATATTTTCCCAACATTTAAATAATATGTGCTTATCATATAAATCATTATAAATGCCAAATAATTCTAGAAAATTCTAGAAATTTGGATGACTTGATGATTAAGATTACTTATCTTTATTTTTACCAAAAATGAGCTTTTATGATACGTTATCACATTTTAATGCTATAGCTTATATTTAATTCATGATAATACTAAAAAAATAAAGATAAAATCCAAAATATCCAATTGATTGCTAATCTATTTTAAATCAAATACATATTTTATTTTAATTGAGTTTTCTCGTAATTATTAAAGATTTGATTTTCAAATCCAATTTACTTAATATTTTAAGTGGATTTTGAATTTGAAAATTGATTTAAAATAACTTTCAATTACGAGTATGATTTTTCAAAATTTATTCAATCAATATTTGATAATAGATTCGTAATGGATATTTTCTGATCTTAATTTTCTGCAAAAATTCTTTTTTAGTATCTCGACGCTACATACACAGGCGACTAGCCTACGTGGTAGACTTCATGCTAGCTAGCTGCAAATTCATCGCATGCGTGAAATCCGATGTCGATCACCTCGTTGCCTATCTGAGCATTGACTAAATAATTCTGTCGCCTCTCCCATAGGTGACTACATCTAAAAATGATTTTTTGCCATATTTTATGAGATTAATCTTGGCCCTTGATCGATATCTCATCTTTAACAAGATCGTAAGCCCCCACACTCTATAAATAGACCCCTTAGGTCTTCAACCCAAGAGAGAGGTACATTAAAATTTCTAAGGAGCCATTAGAAACCCTAGAGAGCTTGAGAGAGAGAGATCCTGAGGGAGAGAGAGAGAGATCCTGAGGGAGAGAGAAAGAGAGAGAGAGCTTCCTGCCTCTCCTCCATGTCCAATCCTCTTGTCAAGTTTTAGATCCACTAGAGATCATTCTATCAAAGCCAAGGCGCACCTCCGAGGCTCTGTAAATCGGCCTCCACTTCCTCATCCACTCTACAGCGTACGAGGGTGAAGGAAGTATCTTCCAACCATTGCATTTTTCTTTTAACATAAATCCATTTCATGTTATTAATATAACCTATGACATATGCATACGGGGACAACTCCCAGTTAGTATTAGACTTGTTTATTTATGTTATTTTCTGCTTCTTTTTACTTCATTCATTGCACTTAAAACTAATCTAGATCTGATTTTCTATTTTTTTTGAAAGGATGAATATTACATAAGCACGAGAACGTCGCTAGGCAGCATCCTACCGCCGACCCAGTGAACCAAGAACCCATATCATTACAACCACCACACTCCTGTGAGGTACCTTGTTAACCGGCGAAAGCAAATCAGCAAGTGGTGATCACAAAGGCTGTCAAAGTGAGTGGACACGATGATGATCTACATCAACCCCCAAAAATCCATCCATAGAAAACTGGCAATCACAGTGGGACATGTTTGAGTTAACCCTCCATGCACTGTAAGTATTCCTTCCATTTGTTCTTATTCATTTTCATTTATTATCAGATGTTAGGTGTAGTTTTAGGTCTAAGAAGTCATTTGTTTAAGTTTTCGCGATGACCAGGCCTCTTATCCAAGATATTCTTAGTAAATAGCTTCCCTATAGTTCTAGCTGCCTGTCATTATGGTGCCTTATCTTGTCACTGCTTGATAGGGCGACAAATATAAGTGCCGCTCAAACAAGTGACTAAAACTTCAGTCTGTTTTCCTACAAGCGTTCGTTTTTTTACTGTTTGTGCTGTCCTTTTCTGACTTGCAGTAGCAATCTCAGTAAATAAAATCGACTAATATCCTGCCCACTATCTTTTTTTTGTTTTTTTAATAAATTTTAGGTTTATTTTTCATCCACTAATAGGGTGGAAACTATTTTTTTTACAATAAAGTTAGAAGTTCCTTAAGAAAAGTTTTTTTAGTTAAGAACAATCGAATCAAGTGAACCGGCCTAGCACAAGTCGGCTCCCATGCCCTATTTGGTTGCTATTGCTAGATTGAGAACTTAAGGTGTTCTAAGGCATTATTTTTGACTCCTATCTTCTCCTTAAGTCAATAACCAACCTTAGTAGAGGCTTCATAGTTTATTATTTTCTGCTTATTTACTGTTGTGACCATGCTGATGGAACCCTGCACGGCTCTCCTTACGGTGCGTGGAAGCACATGAGGAGTCCCGATACAGTCACGACGAAAATGTTGAATCCGGAGAAGAAAACTAGACTCGGAAACACCAAGGTAAGATAAGAAAGGATAAGGAAAGGAGTCGCCACCTAATCTTTTAATGGAAAGATGAGGAAAACCAAACATGAAAGAAAACCAAGAAGAGAACAAGATAAAGAAAACATGTATGCTCCGTACCTAATGGATGTAATGCACAAATCAATGTAGGCTAGAGAAAGGGTAAGGATTCTTGTTACGCATGAGGAAGGGGTTAGGCACCCCCATGCATCCGAAGAACTCGATCTTTCTAGGTTTCCTACTTGCTAAATGGTCTATTGGATGTGTGCTTGCCTATTCTGAATGCATATGATAAAGATGACTGGAAAACATGCCATATCAAAGATAAGAAAAGAATAAAAGGAAAAAAAGATAATCCGAGGGACAAATGTAGGCATTGAGAATGCCGCTTTACAGTACGCCCGTGGGTGATGAGGAAAATCGTGAAAATCGAGAAACTCAGGGAAAGCATCACGCAAATCAGCGAAAAATTGAAGAAATATGAGAAAATCAAATTGGGGAAAATAATCCTCATTCGGGACAATGTCGGCATTGTTATGCCTGTTAATGTACGCCCTCGAGAGATGGAAAACCAAATCAAATCAAAAACACGAAAGTTAGAAGAAATTCTAGAAATGATGGGAAAACCAAGGTTGAAATGGGTTAGAAATGCGTGCACGATGAAAGGAAGAAGGCACAAGAATATATGCATGAAAAAGTGCAACACAATGTGCAAAATGCATGTAAGAGTATAAAAATGTAAATTCCAGGGGCTTTTGTGCAAAAATCCCGAACTCTGAGTGAAAACCAAAATTCTGAAGCTAAATCATCAAAAATACATAGAGAAACACATTTCATGTAATTTTGAAGAACTGTGCATTTTAGGTCAAATTGAAGATTCCTAGGGGTTAAAATGCAATTTTGCCATCAAAACATGTATTTAATACAATTCTATGGAAATTTAGGGTAAAATATGCAAGAAAAAGAGTCCATGTTTGAAAATAGAAAGTTTCAAGAGCTGACATGCAAATTTATCCTAGAAAACATGCATTCAGTGAGAAATCTGTAAAATCAGGGGCTAAAATGCAATTTAGGTCACATTTGAGCAAATATTTGAATTCTCAAGGTTTAATTTGCAATTTCGACAAAGAAATATGCATTCATAACAATTTCAGCAAAGCTCAGGGATTTAAATGCAAAACTTCTGTACTTAAATGCATGAAAAGCAAATCAAGGGGGCTTATATCAAACTTTAAAGCATGAAAGGCATTAACAAGATTATTCAGGGGGCACATTGCAATATTTTCAAATCAAACTTTATTCAAACGATTTAAAAAAATGCAAGGACCTAATTGTAGGAAAAAGGACCTACTTGTAAGAAAATAATGACCTAACTGTAAGAAAACAAACGTATCAGAAGTTATTTAAAAGGAAAAAAACTATTTTTTTATTTTTTAAAAGAAAAGGAATCGACGACCGCTGGCGACGAAACTCTGCCCTCGACGACCATGGGGGGGGGGGCTCTCATAGGCTATCCAATGGCCTGATCTAAGATCAGACCTCACGGGGAGCAAGAAGAGGAGGAGAGGGAAAGATCCAATGGTCTGGATCGATGGCTCAACAACTGGAGTGGGCCTCCCAACTCCCTCACTGTCGGGGTTGCTCCGGTGACGGTGTTGGAGAAGAAAGAGGCTCCAGAGGCTGCGACGCGGTGATCCAGGGCTCTAAGAGGCTTGAGAACGTGACGAGGATGGTTTTCCATCATTCAGGAGCAAGGACTACACTTCCCTTTGTTTCCCAGACCTCGCCTGTCGTCGACCCGCTCCCATTCTAGTGAGCTCGGCTGCAGGGGCCATCCAAAGCTCGAAATGAAGTCTTGATTGCTCCGGAGGCTTGAGTGAGGCCAGAGGATCATTTCTCTGGGGTTGGAATGCTGCTGCAAGGAGTGGAGTGACGAATCGGGTGGCACAGAGGTCATCTTCTCCGACGACGGCGAGCGCGACTTCGACGTGTTGCTCCTAGTGGCTTCCTTATCAGTTGAAGCGGAGCCCAGAAAGGTGGAAAAGCAAGAGTAGGTTTATGGAGAGAGAATCAAGCAACCTGGGGCAAGGATCATGCCTTGGACTCGCACCCCCACCTAGGTCGCTGGAAAACGGCGCCAGCGAGGCCTGGAAACCACGATTCCAGCCAGGGAAGAGCTCTGGCTTTGCTGGAATCGATCGGGGAAGGAAGAGGGAGACCAGAGAAGCTAAAATTGAAATAAATTGAGGTCTGTAGAGGGCATACCTGGTCTAGTAGTGGAGTTGACCGTCGAAGCTCGCCGGAGATGGCTGGAAACTCCCATTTCTCTCCTCTATAAGCTTCCTCCTTGCTCCAGGATCACTCTAGTTGCTCTGATTGGGAGAAAAAGCTTTGGGAGACTCTCCTCTCAAATTTTCCCA
>JAMKQA010090699.1:0-10815 GCA_024699735.1 Posidonia australis
TTGATTTGGAGGGAGAGAAACTGTAGAATTTTTCGTAATAACTCTAAGTCTGCTTGCGGGCTCATTGCTGATATTTTGTGTTTAATGCAATTCTGGGTTTCCAATATTGTCCCAGGTTTTCAACAACAAGACATGATGCTGTTTGTTGCTGCTCTTTCCCCCCAGCTTGAGGCGTCCCTTGTTCCACCCTTCATTCCTCCTCCTGCTCCATCAGGGGAGACAACCCAGGAAGATATGCATGCTTGAAGCTCAAATGGGCATAGTGGGCCAATATAGATTTTTTGTTACAATACTTCTGGTTCCCATTTTTGTATTCTCCTTAACAGGAATGTTCCCATTTGATACTAAACATTTACAGCTTCATGCTATTTTCAATGGCTGTAGAGCCTCTGGGTTGTAATATTTTTGGAACATTGTACTTCTCTTTTGGCTTTTTGCCAATATTAATCTATCTCAACTTTTAACAAAAAAAAAAAAAAAAAAACATCTTCTCCAAACAATGTGACTATAAAGTTGATGATCATTAAGAGAGAACAAAGATTCTAATCATGTGGTTTTTCACTCATTTTTCGACAAACATACATGATGCTTTTCCTAGACAACCTTATAATATGACAATTACATTTGTTAAAGAATTGAACTTCTTAATGCTAGATACTTTTGCTGATTGGATGAATTCCTACTCCCACCGCAAGTTTTTCAAGTGGTGACATACTGTAGAAAAAAATTGGTTATGCGCATTAATCTGAAAAAATGAAAGTTTAATAATTAAGATAAGAAATACAAATTGTGTAGTTAGTTCTCTATTATGGATGTTTGGAGTATGTTAGAGAACAATTTAACTATTTTTCATTAACAAAATAAAAATCATCTAGAAGATGAAACTATCTTGGAGATTATTAATTGAGATTTTTTTTTGGTTATGTTGTAAATATTGATCATGTTTTATGAGCTCCTAAACTTCGTTGCTGTAGATTATTTATTCTTGTTGTCTTAGTGTAATGAATTTGGATAAACTAAATTTTATATACATGTTTAATACGTGTATTTGAGACTTATTTTACTTTTAAAATTTTTTTGATTCAATTTATAGGATTATACACAACAAGAATGTTTTACAAAGATCAAGGGTTATTTTAATTTTAAATGAAACTATAGACCATTCATTCTTCATCCCATAACTTAAAAAAAAAAAAAAACACACACACACATTTTGGAGTTAACTGATGGTCGCTGGACGTGGATGTTAAGACCTGACCGATGCGATTTTCTGTGGACTGTGTAGATATAATTACATGAACTCTATGTGCTATGATTTCAAAAAAAAAAAAAAAACTCTATGTGCTATATATGTAGACTATATAATTATATAAGTTGTTATAGGTGTGGATTGTATAGACTAAGTAGACTGTAGGAGGTATGTGATTTTGTTTCCACATTTGTTTCTCGGATCACGTGTCAAATTTAATCTAATTACTAAAAGGATTGTACTTGAAAATTAAAATAAATCATGAACGACTGAGGATTGTGTGTGTCACAAGCTTTATCTCTCTAACCAATAATGGTGCCTGCCCCCTTGTTCTGGAGTGGAGTTCACTTACTTACTTTCCTGCTACTAGCCCTACGACACAGGAGCGGGATTTGGACATCATATTAAAGTTTTAACACCCAACTAAAACCAACCGGTTATAAATGGAAAGGCCTACGATGTTATAAACAAACTGAAGCTCATGATCATCCAATATGAACTGCTCAGCACATACATTCATCATCATTAACTGACTTGGTTAGTATGTAATCTCTAGGCTGGTGCGTGTTTGCCCTTTCTGCAATAGTCAAACACTTGATTAATTAGGCAGGCATAGCTAGACCGACTTTAAGCTACTATATATGTCCTATTTAATAGGCAAGTCAAACTATTCTTACGTAAATCAAGGCCTTTGGACAAGTACTTGAAAGATCTCACTCCACTGTCCCAATTGACATGGTCAGATCTAAAGTACTCAGCCTCAGGGCGGCCTTGTTGCTGCTGTTGTTATGTGAGAGCTGGAACCCTGATTTTGGAGGATCACCAGATCCTCCTTTCTTAGATTTACATGGAAAAAGGGAAAGAGATAGCCTACTATCAACTTCTTCATCGGCTTCACGGCAATTAATATTCCCTTCGGAGTTGTCACGGTTTGAATTGATGCTCAAGCTCAGCTGCAAGTCAGGTAAAGACGTCGCTTCCTTAGTCATCGACGCACTAATCCTTCGCTGTCCGAAGAATTCTTCAAATTTTCTCTTTGGTGTACCATTCTCCAATTTCTTCTTCAGTGTCTGCATGAAAATTTTGTTCAAGTCGAGTGACACTAACTAAATTCTTGACAACAAAAGCTGGCTAGTGGAATTAGTGTTTCTTGTGTATCCGTTACCTCAAGTGAAAGTGGCATCTCAAACTGTGTCTGGCTCTTTGCAATGGATTGGAAGGATTGCAGTTGTTTGACATCGCTGGAGCAGTACTTCAAATTTTCAAAGCTGTTCCTTGCGAAATTGGGATCTTGGAATGAAACATGACGTTGTCTTATCGGATCGAGTTCGTCTTGCTTCCTCAAATGAAGCAAAGAAGCTGTCATTGATGGCTTCTTGTCCTTCACGAAATTCACGTCATGCACCATACCCTTTGCTGCGGCAGTTTGATCCGTTGTTGCTTGCTCGGATGTAAACGATTGGTGTCTGGTAAGAAATTAAGACAAATCAAGAAGGATGGTGCGAGGATTGGCATGTGATTCAGTTGAAGTAGGCATGAACTCAGAATTCAATTATTGGTAATTGATTGACTTGAGAATTCGCCGCTTGATATGCTTTTTACCTAATTAGATTGCTGATTTTGGGATCAAGAGGAAGTAGAGAAAGGGGGCGTTGCAGTAGGCTGCCATAAGGATGAACACGTTCATGAGTATATTTTGGTCCAAGAAGGCCACCAGTTCCCATTCTGTAAGGTTGTAAGCAAGAAGTTGTTCTTTGGTAGAGAAAATCCGATATGCGATGTCCTGCATGCATGTCTGTGAAGATAATAAATAACAATATTGTATAAGAAACTAGAAATATAATTCCATGACATGTTTCTCTCAAAAGACCGGACTTACATTTAAAATAAATTAATTAGCAATTGCAAACTTATATATCTATCTCTACGTGTTTTACATTTTTCCCTCTACTTCGATCTTGAAGAATTAGTTATACACATATACATCCCATGAATATAACAAAATTAATGAATCTCACCAAAACTAAAAAAAAGATAAGGTATATAATAATTGTATAGACAAACAGAAAGAAAGCTAAAATAAAATATTGTTGATTAAATATTTGTCATGTATTTCATTCTGAATTACATTTTCAGTCCATAGGTGATGTTTTTTCAAGAAACCACCTGAAGGAATTGTACATTTCTCCTGCCCAGAGTCATCTAGCTTCTTACTCCTGTACATCTGATCCATATGGAAATAGATGGAATCAAAAGAAGAAACAAAATACTTTGAGATCTCTAACTTGCATGGAATAATTAAAAGAAATTCCATTGGTTAATATCTCATCCCTTATTAATTACCTGTAAATGGCTCTTTACATGAGCAATACTGAGTCCTCCAACATTCATCATCTGAAGAACCAGCTTTGGTGTGGCTCCTGCACCAAAATTATCAAAACAAAGGAAAAAATATATATATAACGTATATTACAAAGAGGAACAAAGTCCAAAAACAACAAAAAAAAGTCTCCCTTCATGCTTGTGTAATTACTTGAACAGGAAACCCTAATTGAGGGAAGAATTAATTAGAGTGGAAGAAGAAGAAGAAGAAGAAGAAGAAGCCATGCATAAGGAAATTGTAAGAACGTACTGTCTTGCCCTCCAAGTCTTTCCACAGCATGAACGAAGGACATGTGGAGATCCGGCGTCCACCGCAGCCGAGGCATTTTGGATCGGACATACTGCCTCACAGATGCCGCCGCCGGTACTCCGTTTGCCTCGTCGTTGTTATCGTCGTCGCTTTTGTTGCTGGAACTTCCTTCTTTTCCCACCTCCTCTGTGCTCTCCCCATCTACCTCCTCTTCGGTGTCCACCTCAAGACCTTCGTTGAGATCCAGGCACAACCTCTTGCTTGGCTTGGGTGATCGGCTACTTTCCCCTTCAACTTCAGCTTCATAGATTTCCACCACCTCCTCCTTTCTTTCCATCTCCTGCTTCTTCTGCTCCTCTATAATTCTCACCCTACATGAGGAAGAAAACAAAGGTTGAAAGAAGTGGGGATGGGAGAAGAAGAAGAAGAAGAAGAAGAAGAGGAGATGACTGTGGCAACAATTATACTAATATAATATGCAGCAAGCAGCAATAATAAACAACAAAGGATACTGAAACATTTCAACTAAATAACAGGAATAGTAATAGAATATTGTAGGGGACATGAGCCCAGCAAGTATTCCCTACATTGACATGTGTTTTACCTCTTTTAAATTCTTCTTCTAGAGTGAAGAGAAGGAACGTATACTGTGAGAGCATGTGAGAGGAGGAGATCAGCAGGGGATAAATAGGAGAAGAAAGATGTGTGAGGAGAGCAACGAAATGGCAATTGGTGAGAAATGACTAGTAACTGTTGAGTCTTAAAGTGATAGAGACATCCTTCCAATTATGAGTGTATCTATTCTATTCCCTTCTCCCATGTCTGTAGATCTTCAGTAATACGGTATTAAACAACTTTCTAATAAAATCGATTGGATAATACACTAATGATTATTTAAATCTCTGAATATCTATATATGAAAAATTACCACTTCTTGTTACCTACCACCATGGACCGAATCAATTAACAGAATACATTACCCCAACTATCTGTAAAAGTCTAAGATCCGGATTACGAAAGTACGTCTTTCATTTAAGTAGTGATCATATATATAATAATTCTTGGAATTACCACATTGAGGGAACTACAACATGTTACGATTACAATGTGATTGTTCGTGTGGGGCTTATTAATTTCCAATCATGTGGAAATAGCAATTATATATAAGATCATTTTGTCGGTAACAATTTCTATTAGGACGGAAGGACATCCAAACAAATCTTCATAGTCGATGTGCGATCCACGCACGTGGTTGTTCGTGATCTCGTAAAATATGATTTACGTCATTTTACGCTGGTTGCTGAGTTGGGTGTTCCTTCCCAACCAATAAACTAACAAAAAAAAAAAAAAAAAAAAGGTTTACGTTGGTAATCTATTGGCTACGGATATTTATCATTAAAACCAAGGTGACCTTACCACGAATCTAGGTTTACATATGGTAGTCATTCATGCATGGTCGATTCATCCAGTATAAACTATACCATAATTGTACTACCAATGTGGTTTACACAATAGCTAGATGGAAATGGTATCAAGTTGAGTGCTTGAGCTTCTTAGACTTTTCCTAATAGTGGTAGTCAGTGTACTTCTTAGTATTGAGTTCCATAATATAGATACTGAATGTGTTGTATAATGAATGAAATTCTTCTTGTTGTGGTCACATGAATCCAGTTTACAGGACTTGTCAATTGGAATTAATTAAATTGGATGTCAACAACAATTTCACCTTTTCTGCTTTTGTTTGTCCTCCCTTTAGATCGTTTTGCATAAGACAGTTTCAGTTCCATTGCAATTCATGTGAGTTCTTGCCTTGGAGGTATATGATTCTCTAGTACTCTATCGCAAGGGTTTGCTGCACACGTTACGTGAATTAATTCTAGAAGATGTCAAACTGCCATTAATTTTTTGTTGGGACACTGGAGCTGTTAAAGTTGAGATAAGCAAATGCAGCATTTCATGGAGAATGCTACAAGTGGTTGGTGGCGCAAATCGAAGAACTTAAGTTTGTTATTTCTCTCATATCACAAATTCTAGCGTTTCTTTCCTTTTCTGAGTAAGTAGGGAAGCAGTTGTGTCAAGCGTTACTATAGTTGAAAACAATGCATTTTTCCGGACTGAAAGCTAATGTTCTCAATCACATAAATTCATGCACCCGAGAAATCCAACAAAAGTTTAACAAGGGGTCAGAGTTCTCTTTTGTTTTTTTGGGATAAAAAAGGGGTCAGAGTTGTTACTTTTGTTCCTTGCATGCAATCATAATTATATTATATTTAAGTCAACTTCATGTCTGACACCTTGTAAATAGTATAGCATTGCTATGATAAACAATTGACTTGTAGATTTTGTCGTCAAGGATCCATCTTTCTCATTGTAATTGAAGATCCTACCGCTTTCCGATAACGAGAAGACTAATGGTGTTGTGGTAATTCTGGCTAGTACTACTTGACAGTATCTAGGATTTATAGTATTGAAATTTAAGGAGATTAATAAAGCTCAATTAGCCCATGTTTCATTAATACTCTGACAAATTTACTTACGCAATTCGGAGTTTGTTCCATGATCATTACTCAAAGTTTATGATCACTCAATAGCCTATCCAAAAGTTGGAGTGAAATAAATGATCATGATTGCATTATGATCAGTACTTCAATCAATGCACCAACGATTACAAGAAAGCATGTCTGTTACCGTCCAAATTTGTATATATAACCTAAACAAATTAATAGACAGAGAAATATTAGTAGCCAGAACTTAGTCTGTTCCTAAACATGGTAACCTCCCGTCTTGCACTTTCAGAGAATATATATTAGTATTCATTACTTCCAACTGTTGAAATATCTGCACCAGGTCAAGATCTACATGGATCCACATGCCAAGAAGTAAAAACCCTATTTGAGTACGTCATGATAAATCAACTTGGAACATTAGGGTTTTCAGAAAAACCCTAATGTAAGCTATAAGAAGGCTGCTGGTTTCAGTGGCCTCTGGCAAGATCTGCCGTTACTTGAGCTTAGTTTCATGCAATGGTTTGCGTGAAGAGTGAGAAGCACTTCTTCTGCCGCACATTCCGGATGTTCTAACCAAAAATTCCATCTGCAACTCTCTCTCTCACACTCACTCAGTGTCAGGTTCACCGGAAAAAGAGAAGATTCTTCCGGAAAATGCGTAGTTTGTCCTGTTCGATCTGCTAACAGCCACCAACTCAGGTAAGACCCCTCTCCCAGTTTTCAATGCAGCATCTCATGCCTTGTTTTTTAATTGGGTTTTGCCTGGATGTGGTTAGAGATATTGGTACTTGGTGTTGGAGTTTGGACCGCCGAACTTTGAGTTCATCAATCGCTATGGTAGAAATCAGGGTGCGAATAGATAAGATACGGTATGAATATAGATATGTAGTGAATACTAATGTCATACCGATAGAAAAATTATATATTTATATCTTCAAAAAATAAATACAAATACAGATGGAATAAAAGATGATCAAATATAGATAAGTTGGATAAAAAAACAAATATAATGATATACACATTACATAATTAATTAAACTATTAATAAGATTTTCATATATTTATATATTTTACGTCATTTAGTATATATGAAATAAAATAATATATATCAAAAATAAAAACAAATTAGACATAATGATAGGTTGGATTTACCTTTTCCAAAAAAAGATGAAATTATGAATCTAAATCTTGACACTTCTATGGATGTATAATTAATTAATGATTAATAAAAATTTTCACATTTTGTAATGTATTTTGTTAATTAAAGTTAGTAAAATATTTGTAAACTAGATAAATAATTTTTGAGAAGAAAAACATCAAGAAGTAAAGAACTTATAAATGACAAAGTCTTAATTTACAAAGAATTATTGAGGTGTCTATCTCAAAAGTTAAAATATTTGTTGGATGACATCATAACATGATATAGAGTATTGTAGCATGAAAACTCCAAATGCAGTCTAAGGGAATAAGAATACGTCTATGATTTAATTTTAAGATTTTAAAATTAAATATTTAAGATATATCTATATTCATATAAGGAGAAGATCAACTATAGACTGACCACATTTGATCATTTTATTGACAATTTTCAAAATCAAGTGCCACAAGCTTTAAAATCAAAATATAATCCATGGATCTTAATTTACATTATCTGGATTAGATATACAACAAAATATACTTCATTTAAAAACTCCTAATATATATCTATTTATATACAAATTCAACAATTTTAAAACAAGAATCACTAAATCTTCAAGTTATAAGTTTCAAAACCAAAATGTAATCCATGGATCTTAATATACATCATCTAAATTAAGTACACACCAAAATCTATATCATTTAGAAACTCATGACATATAAATCTATTTATATGCAAATTCAATGATTCTCTATGAGTTATAATAAGTACATATTAAATTGAGTACTTAATAATTTTAAAATCAATTAATTTTTCACATATAAGTATTTTAAATAGTTTCACTCATATCTAGCAATTTAGATTTTTAATATAATAGTTATATTTTGAAATATAAAAAGTTGTGTGTGTGTGTGTGTGTAAATTATCCGTATCCGTTGAAAATTTAAAAGACATATCTATATCTATATCCGCTTAAATTAAAAAAACCATATTTGTATTTGTATCCACTATTGAATGGATATCGATGTATGTATTTGCTCATAAATGGATACATATATGAATTTTTTACTCCTAGTAGGAATACATGGGCAAGTTCACAACAAGGCTACGTAGAGGAAGTTGGTGAAGAAGTTGGAGATGTGGGAATGAAATGCAATTTTTCCATTGCACCCATTATTTCTATTTGCTCACTCAAAATATACAAACAAGACTGTTCAAGTTTCTTTGGTCCGTAGAAGCTCATCAATCGTTGGCCAATCTTCTACATTAATTAATTTTCCTTTTTCTTGTTTTTATAGATCTCTTCCTTCCCATGCATTTAGTTTTTTCTAGAAATGATTTTTAATATATATTACAATCATATCAAAGACTTGACTATGAGATCATTACCAAGTGAAACGGATTCTCATATTTTTTTCTCCCATCGTTCATGAGATACGAACCTAGGAAGGAAATAATATAATAATATGATCATAATATATATGATATCCATGGAAGTCGAACTCTCGATCTCTCATACAACCATAAAGAGACTTCACCACTAGACCAATTGATTGTAGACCCTTTCCATGCATTTATCCTTCGTAATTTCTTTCAATTGTAGGGGTAAGTGTTAATCAAAGTGGACACGGGGATGTGTATGTCTTTCCATTTTCAACTTTGTAAGACATCACTAGCTAGCTGATGCCTTTATCTCTATCTTAATAAAACTTTTAAATTATCATCACTTAACAAATATGTAATTCAATGTATGTATTAATTATTTAAATTGTATGTAAAAAAATTATTTTAAGTGTACTAGAATCAATAATTAATGGATAGGAATATCTAATATCTATATTCATATCTACTTTTCCAATTTAAATTAGGATGAACATGAAAAAATGCGGCCTTGGAGTGAATATCGAATATCCAATTGCCCCCCATCTACAACATGAGAACCTCTACTAATATAAATCTCTGAAACAAATAGTTGTATAATTAGCTACTCTCTCTCACTCACACACACACACAAGATTTACCTTAAGCACGAGATGAGATTATATATATTCGACAATATAGAATGCCGACCCTAGTTTTCTACACACATTCCACGGTTATTTATGCAGTATTCTTACCTCTCCATTATAATGAATTTACAGTCCTAAAACTAATATAAGCTGGCAAAGCAATAGCTACAACACGAAATAAATCTATTCCTCCACAACATAATAACAATAATTGTGCACTAAATTTTTGTTATGTGGTAGAAGAGGAGAGAGAAGACATCTAGAACCTGAATAAAAAAAATCTAATCCAGAGTTTTCTAGGCTGTAAGTACCTGGGTTGTCTAGTGATTGTTGTAAGTGGAAGTCAGGAAGACATAGAAATCAAATGGTAAGTTATGGTGCAAGTTGCTCCAAGTTCACGTATGACATCATACCTGAGATAGATTCCTCTTTTTAGCATGAAGTTTCAATAAATTTGTAACACAAATGTAATATTAATCTATTGCTAATGCTTCGCTCATGCCTACGCAAACAAGGTAGAGAGAATATACCGCTTGTTAGACGTACAAAAAGAGAAAAACAAAAAGAAATAAAAGGAACCAAACAAAAAAGAATGACACACTTGTCTTTCTTTTTAATTTCGACATAATGTATTAATAAAAAAAAGTTAACTCTCGTTCTTTTTAATTTCGATATCCCATACTGTATTAATAAAACAAGTTAGCTGTGTGCGTGTGTGTTTTCCTCACCAACTTGTACGTAGTTGTGTTAATATTAGTATGATTTATCATTGTTTGCTGATATTGAATGAGCATGAGAATCTAATTCATAAACACTATTATAACACTAGTCTATGGCAAGAGTTGCTAACTGATCTTATTCTTAATCACTGTTATATTGGACTAATATGCACAATACCTCAACCATCGAGAATCAAGATAGTCCTCAATTGGAGAGCTAATGGGTCAACTGATGGCAGAAATTCTTTAAGGATTAGGTATGACAGATTACAGTGCACAGGGAACCGAACCCTATTGTTTTCTTTTCTGTAAAAATAACTCATGCTACCGGCATCCCCTCTAAATCTGTGTGGGAATGTGTTTTTGGAAGAGAAGAGGACAAGCCATTGTCTTCATCAATAACAGTGACTTCAAAGCTTGTCTATTACTTCCAGTGCTGTTTGAACACAGTCTTTCTCTCTCTCTCTCTCTCTCTCTATCTATCTATCTATATATATATATATATATATATATATATATATATATATATATATATATATATATGTATGTATGTATGTATGT
>JAMKQA010090710.1:0-10761 GCA_024699735.1 Posidonia australis
GTGCCTAACACCTTCCTCGTGCGTAATAGGAATCCTTACCCATCCTCTGGTTAGCAGACATCCAGCCTTCCCATTTGCATCCCATGCATTCATCCTTTCGTGGTTTTCCTCATCTTTCCCTTAAAAGACTAGGTGGCGACTCCCTTTTCTTTTTCTTCTATCCTTGCGCCTTCGCCGTCATCGGCATGGCTGTGGTCTCCTCCCCTTCCCCCTCTCTCCAGGTCGGGCACGGTCACACCTGGATATTACATCTTACCCTCCTTAAACGAATTTTGTCCGCAAAATTTGTTACTAATAGAACTAGTGGGGGTACATGGACTGCATTTCTGCCTTTCACACCCAAGTAGCCTTCTCCGTGCCATGGTACTGCCATTAAACCAGTACAAAAGGGATTACTTCATTTTTGAGGACCTATTCCATCTGATCAAGTATCTACATAATGTCCTCTACTATGGACAAATCCTCTTGTAGCTCTCTTGGCTGAATTAGAATCTCTTGGGATGCATCAGCTAAACACTTTTTCAGCATTGAAATGTGAAACACACTGTGCATGCCTGAAAGCTTTGGAGGTAAATCTAGCTTGTAGGCAACTTCTCTGACCCTCCTAGAGATCTTGTAAGGTCCAATATAGCGAAGGCTCAGCTTTCCTCGCCTTCCAAATCTTGCCACTCCTTTTGTAGGTGACATCTTTAGGAAAATGAAGTCTCCTACCTCAAATTCCAAAGGTCTACGCCTCTAGTTAGCATAGCTCTTTCTACCTGCTTTGTATAGCTGCCAGTCACTTTTTGATTAGATACATTTATCAGCATACTATTGTACAATCTCTGGCCCATGAGCTGTCTCTCGCCTATCTCGTTCTAGCAGTTCGATGTCTTATAGAGTCTACCTTATAGGGCCTCATACGATGCCATTTTGATGCTGGCATGATGGCTGTTATTGTAGGTGAATTCAATTAATGGCAAATGATCTTCCCAACTCCCTCTAAAGTCTAAAGTACAGGCCCGTAACATATCTTCTAATGTCTGGATAATTCTTTCTATCTGCCTGTCTGTTTGAGGGAGAAAGGTTGTGCTGAAATTTAGTATGATGCCAATGACCTCTTGCAATATCTCCTAAAATCTCGATGTAAATCTGGTATCTCTGTCAGATACAATAATCCCATGTAGTCGGACTATCTCAGCCACATATAACTTTGCCAACAATGGTAATGAGAGATTCACCCTCATCGACAAGAAGTGTGTTAACTATGTGAGTTAATCTACAATTACCCAGATTGCATCATTCTTTCTTCTAGCCTTGGATAGTCCTGTCACAAAGTTCATCGATACATGCTCCCATTTCTAGATCGGAATATCCAAAGGTTGTAGAATTCCTCCAGGCTTTTAGTTCTCGATCTTGACCATTTAGTAGGTTGCTCATCTTGTCACGTGCTTAGTAATCTCTTTCTTCATTCCAAGTCACCAAAAATTCCTCTTCAGGTCCTTGTACATCTTAGTACTCTCTAGATAAATGGTATATCTAGACCTATGGGCTTCATTTAGCAGTCTCTGTTTTACTTCCTCCACCTAGGGCACATAAAGTCGTAGATCATATCTAAGTCCTCCATCTGCACTAATAGAGAGGTGAGGCACTCCTCCTGCCTCCAATTTTGCACAAAAGGGTCTAGTTGCTGAGCAGCCACAATTGCCTCCAATAATCTTAGGCGAACAGACAAATTCACCATCCAAGTTCCAGTAGGTTCTTGAGGCTGTGTCTGAGGTCTACACTCAACCAATTCTTCCAGCATGCATCATTCCATGATCATTAGTTTGGTTAGAGTGTAAATGCGCCTGCTTAGGGCATCAGCGACTACATTCGCCTTGTCTAGATGATAGTACAAACTGAAGTCATAGTACTTGAGGTATTCTACCCATCTTCGCTCTCTCAGATTCAGATGCTTTTGAGTGAAGAAATATTTCAGACTCTGCTGATTTGTGAATACCTCAAACTGTTCACCATATAAGTAGTGTCTCTAGATTCAAAAGCTACTACATCCATCTCCAAGTCATGGGTGGGGTATGTAGTTCCTCTTGTGATTCTTCAAATAACGTGAAGGATATGCCACCACTCTCCCATGTTGCGTTAACACACACTCCATCTCTGTCTCACAAGCATCACTGTATACTACAAAACCTCCACTCCTAGAGGGTAGAGTCAATACTGGAGATGTGACCAGACGAGTCTTCAATTCATCGAAGCTCTTTTCATATTGCCAGTCTTAGATGAATGGAACCTCTTTCTGAGTCAATCTGGTCAAAGATGCTGTAATCTTGTAGAAGTCTTGTATGAATCTCCTATAATATCCTGCTAAGCCCAAGAAACTTCTAAATTCTGTCATAGTTTTGGGTCTGACCCAACTACTGACTGCTTCTACCTTGGCTGGATCTACTTTGATTCCCTCACTTGAGATGATATGGCCAAGAAATGTGACATCCTCCAGTTAAAACTTGCATTTGGAGAACTTTGCGTAAAGTTGATGTTGTCTTAGGGTCTCTAGCACAATCCTCAAATGCATTTGGTGAGTCTCTGTATCAAGGGAATATACTAACACATCATCAACAAATACCACTACAAACTAATCTAGGTAGGGCCTGAGTACACTATTCATCAGGTCCATAAAGACAGTTGGTGCATTCATTAATTCGAATGACATAATCAGAAACTCATAATGGCCATATTGAGTACGAAAAGTTATCTTATGCATATCAGATTCCTAGATCTGAAGCTGGTGATACCTTGATCTTAAGTCAATCTTTAAAAAGACTGAAGCTCCCTGCAACTAATCAAATAAATCATCTATCCTGGGTAGAGGGTACTTGTTCTTTATCGTAATCTGGTTTAGCATCCTGTAATCTATGTAGAGACAGAGCGAACCATCCTTCTTTTTGAAAAATAGAATTGGTGCACCCCAAGGTGATAAACTCGGTCTGATAAATCCTCTATCTAGTAACTCCTGAAGTTGATTCCTAAGCTCCCTTAATTCTGTTGGTGCCATCTTGTAAGGAGTTTTCCAAATAGGGCTCGAACCAAGCACCAGGTTAATCAGAAATGCCACCACCCTATGTGGCGACATACCAAGTAATTCCTCCAGAAAAACATCAGGATATTCCCGAACCACAGGTATGTCTTATATCCTCAGAGCAAAATAGGGAGACACTGTCAAACTAGCCAATTATCCCATGCAACCTCTTGCTAAGTGGCAGTAAGCCTTGGTTGCTGAGATGATCTTCTTCTGTTCTCCTGGTCTAACTCCTTGGACCATGCACCATCCTTGGCTTGGACATTCTGCTAGAACTTTTCTCTTGACACAGTTAATCATAGCTGAATGTTGTACTAGCTAGTCCATCTTCAGGATTACATCACACTCCTATATGTCCATAACTATCAGACTAGCCCTAAAGTCCTGGTCTTCCAGCTTCACATTGACTAACCGTAGATACTTCCATGCTAGGCTATACTCTCCTAGTGGGGTCACCACATCAAGATGGAAAGCCAATCTAGCCATCTTGTTTCCAATCTCAGTAGTAAATGACTCAGAGATAAAAGAAAATGAGCTACTCAAGTTGAACAGGACTCTAGTCATTTATTTGCAGACAATCGGTGGGTTTGCTAATGCACAACGCCATGTAGTATAATCGGAGTGGTTCGGTGAAAATTTATAATGAAAATTTGTCAATTTACCTAAATTTGATTTTCACCCAAATTTTTCATTATCTGCACAGGGAGGTGGCACAAGGTGTGTGAGGGGAGGTGGTGGGAGGGTGTGCAGGGGCAGGGGTGTGGAAGTAATGCTTCAGTGCGTTCCCAATGGACAATGCTATGTGGTAGATCCTGCACAAGAATCCATGGATTAGCAGATCATCCACGAAATAGTAGTGAAAGAACAGAACGAAATCGTCGTTTCAAAACACCGAGAGCCCTAACACAAAAGCAAAAGATCGAGGTAGAGAGTCATTGGGGTAGACGTTTTCGATGAGGGGGAAGGGCAACCTCCGGAACATTGTTGATCGGTCATAGGATGTAGAGAGCGGTGATGGGATCTTCGATGGGTCGACGTAAGGGTGTGGGTGGGGGTGACGTGTCAGCTTGTGGGTGGGGAAGGCGAGCCGACGTTAGTTGGGGGTGACATGCAGGTGATAGGTCAGCGTAGGGAGTGGGGTGGTTGGGGTGTCGAATGTAGGATTTGAGAAGAAGGGTGTGGGTGGTTTAAAATGGATTTTTGATTTTTGAATTTCAAAAAGGAAAAAACCAGAAATCAAATTTCTTGAATGTAGAAACAGTTTTAAGTTTTGAGGGAGCATGTAATAAATATATATTATATACTATGTACTATATATATATATAATATAAATTATTTATATTTCTAAATACATATTATATATATATATATTATTTATAAAAGTATAAAACATTAATCTCCATGTGAAGCTCCATCTGTCTTCTGTGTTGTGGCTATCATAGTTGATGGATGTCTATTTTTATCAACTACCATGCAATTTGGTATGCAACGGTCTTTTGGTATTGTCAGGTTGTTCTCTTACGTTTCTTTTTTTTTCATTTCCATGTTTGAATTGTGGAATCAACTAAAAGTTATAGATGTCCTAATGTTTTCTCATGTAGCTACATTGACAATGACAGGTGAATCCATATCCTTACATTTGATGTGTTTTTCATATGCTTATATAATTTTTAATAGCCTTTGTTGGTTGGCTACATTGGTTACACATTGGATCCTTGTTATTACTATTTTTTGTGTGTAAAATTTGCATATTCAATTGTTCTTGCCTTTGTCCTTTTTTTGTGTAAAATCAAGTACTATAAAACCCAAGAATCGACTGAATCCAACCTAAAGTTTGCCGGTCAGATTGGCTTGGATTTGAACTGGGTATGGATAAGGTATAGGTCTAAAATTATCCAACTCAAATAATATAGGTTGAGTCATGGGTTCACCCTTAAATCGACCCAATCCAAGTAGACCTCTACTATTGTAACACCCCCGTGCTACACAAGAGTACAGGAACTACCCAAATGCAAGTAATAGAGTCTAAATAATAGAATTAAATAAATAAAGTTAAACACCCAAACCTCTATGTAGTGAAAGTGGCTCGAAAATGATGCACTAGACTGGACTGCACCTACTCCTGAGCACCTGAAAGAAGGGAAAAAGGAAACCACACATGAGTGATAGGAATGTCACCCAGTACGCGTCCCAAGAACAACAACAAAAAAAACCGACAAAAGCATTGCATTCCTCGAGAAAAACACAACCGTTGGAAAGCCAACACACGTAGTTCGGTAAAATCAGTGGAGGATGCTATTTCAAAACTTTCTTTTCTTTTCCTGTCAAAATCTCATACTCATTAACAAATCTTTATGCACAACTCAGGAGAAGAAAACCATTTACATCTAGTTTCTCAGCCCAAAGCACCATTTTATCTATTAACACCATTCACAACAAATCAAGGCTAGGAACTAGTTCAACACAAATCTCAATCCATGTCTCAAAAACTAGTCACATCACCTTGGCCACAAGTGATCGACCTGGCCACAAGCAGTTGTCGAGGCTCCACCTCGACCACACTGCAGTGCCGCAATAAACCACCCCGCGCAGGAGTTCAATAGCCTTGGCTGTAGCCTCAAAATGTACCCTCACTGGTACAAGCACGGAGTGCGTCCTCATGACGTCCAGGTGCCTGAGCACCTGGGGACTCGAACCCCAGACCCGACCAGCACCAACACTGAGGGTAATCCTAGTCTACAGTACCTTGGGACCTACAGTACAACCATAGTCTCGAGGCTCCTACCCCAGACCGCGACTCGACAACCACAACCAATGACACGTCCCCGACATCTCTAGTGGTCTCACTACCCCTGTCGGCAAGCCCCGGTCTAATTGTGGTTCCTACAATTCTCGGAAATCTCTTTTAAATCATATGCAGTTTCTCATTTCAAATCATTTGACAAAACTAGTTTTCATTTGTAAAATTCTTTATAAATCTCACACATTATGTGTCACATTTCTCATCTATGGTTCTTAAACCAATCATTTACACTGGAATTCATTCATGGTCATTGTATCCTGCATACACCCCTCACATGGGTCCATATGTATTCCACATATTTCATGTTTCACAATTCATGGAAAGCATAATTAAAACAACTTGTTTACATGCAACATCTCATGAATCATTTCCATGCATCTCATACATTTATCATGCATTTATCTAAATTTATTAACATTTTCACGATATTTCTCAATATAGTTCTAGGTCTTGATTCGGCATACCGAATAGGGTCATGGTCTATCGAAAATCCCTGATTCGGTCGACCGAAATATTTTGGTACTCCAAATCTCTGTTAGTTTTATCAGTTCTCTGCTAGAACGGTCGATCGAATTCATCCGATTATCCAAAAATCCCTGATTCGATCGACGGAATTACCCCAGTCGTCTGAATCAGTGGCCCAAGGAACCCACCTATGAGTATTTCAGCATACCAACCCCAGTTTGGCATACTGTTTTCTGCGATTGTAGAAAATCTCCTCGGCCACCATCGTCTCTTCTCCCCAAAGTGGGAGTAAGGGGCGGACCCATCAAATCCACCTCAAAAATTACAAGTAAAACATGGGGTGTAGATCTCCAAGTCTACTTTAAAACCCTTCGATCCAAACACTAAACCATCAAGCATGTTGTTCTATAGAAATTCATAAAGACATAAAGCTCATACGGAATCATTATAGCATGCATCAAAATCACTAACAAAAATCCCACGAAACAATCACAAATCAGCATGATATCTTCATAAACACATTATTTATCTCATTTCCAACATTTTCCATATTTTGCATGATTTCTACATCATTATTCATGATTTATCCCTTAATCTCAACATGTCTTAACCGAGGAAAGGGAGAAGAAGGGGAAAAGCGTACCTAGCTTCAACAAGCCCTGCTTGCCCTCGAGCTCCAGCGATGCCTACCACCAGCCTCCCACGTGCTGGCACGAACTCCTCCAGCACGCTGCTCACCTCTAGCCTCCCCTCTCCCTCTGGTTTCTCCTCTTCTCCATCGTGCTCCACGCCTCCCTTTATCGCCACCTCCTTGCCGGCCATCCCCTAGAATCCTGTTGGCCCCTCTGCCAGCCTCCGTGTCGAGGAAGAGATGGGACGAGCAGCCCTCCCGCTAGGGCTCATGAGCAGGGAAAACAGGGTCACGGGCATGGAGGAGAAAGGAGGGGTCATGGGCATGTGGTTGGGCTCCTTTGACTAGGTCCAAGTCCAAGTGGGTCTCACCCCCAAACATGGGTTCCAAAATGCACATACTAACCCACAAAGCCAAAGAAGTCAAACCACAAGGGAAAAACCAGGAACACAATTGCACCAGGAGAGACCACAATCAACAAACACAACCTTGATTAACCATCAGCAAACCGTACGCAAATAATGCAGAAAATTCCATGGTTTTACATTAAATGGAAAATCAGGCACAGATGTTACAATTGTACATTATCGTTCAGTCTAGCTCTGTTGGGTTTTAATTTTCCCTATGATTAATATTTGGCTTAGTGAATGATTTTTTTAGATGTGAAATATTATGGTTCAAGAAGGCTACCATATCATCATATATAAGTGTAGACACCCTGATTTTGAGGCAGCTCATAGGTAAACTCTCCAAAAGATGTTGCTTTGGATACGGCAAGCCTAACCACTTTTGAACTCTATCTAGCATCTTGGTTACCCTAAGTCTATGACAAGCCTATGATTCGACTAATAATTCAGGCAGCTAGATGTGGAGCACCAAGCTGGCGCACCAACTTGGCGCACTATGTCGGCGCACCAAGCTGGCACACCAAGTCGGCGCACCAAGCTGGCGCACAATCACTTTTCAAGTTGCTGGTTGTTGGCTTTCCATCTTCTATGCTTGTAACCTTCCCTTGCGAGTATTCCTCCATGGGCTACGTAAGTCTGTTGAGTTTCGAGGCTTTTGGCATCCCAAGGAGTTACCTTTTCATCCTCTATAAAAGGCCATCCATAAGCAACATTTTTTTTCTCTCTTGGCAACTCACCCGCTCTTAGCAACCAACATCCCTACCTTCAGAGCATTCCCTTGCATCCCTGAGCACTCCCAACTATGTCAAAAGCAACAAGGAGGAGGCACCTTGAGCCACAAGGAAGAGACACCATAGGTAAGGTTCTTTACCCACCTCTCCATATAGATTTTACATGATATTCTGGATAGAACCTGCAACTAGGCTGATATATTATCTATATAGTGATGTTCTTTCGTATCTATTTGTGTTATTTAGGATGTTCATGATACTCCTTTCCATATTCATTGCTTCTTTGTCATGATGATTTTGCACTGTGTGATCTCTGTTTTAGCAATGAATCATAGTCCTATGTAACCACTAGCTATGGAACATGAGCTGTGATGCATCCCCTATACATGCTTTATCATTTCCACATGATCCCTAAGTCAGCCAGATCATTGTATGAATCATAAAATCCTCCATAGGTAGCTGCAATCCTAAAAAATCCATGAACATGCATGACTTGAGGAGAGAATGATAAGAGTGTTTAAATGCTTGTTTATTTAACATGATTAAGTTCTTTGGCATCTAGGTTAATGATCTGAGTACTCAATAACCCAATTAGTTGCATACATCTGGCCCAGACTCTAAAATTAGACTGCAATTTGAAACAGGGTATCTAGGGCACACCAACTTGGCGCACCAGGTTGGCGCACCAGGTTGGTGCACCTATCTGGCGCACCAGCCTGGTCAGAAGGTGCAGGCAGCTCATTTTGCATTATGATTTGCTAGCCTTTCTGTTTGTTCTGGACTTTGATTTTGCTGATGTTTGATCTCTGATATGTCATGTTCTTGCTTGCATAATTTCAGCATGAGATAACATTGTTTGCATTAGTTTTGCACGTAGTGAAGTTAGCTTGCCACTTGGATTTGGTGAACTGGTTGCTTTTCAGGATTCTTGGTGTAGAGTTCTTTACATCAGTCTGTGATCCAAACCCAAGTAACATAGCTGGAATTCATTAGCTTTTATCATTATAGGAGTATTTTGTGAGGCTTTTTCATGATGACTAAACTGGTGTGCCCATGTCTTGGGTTTCCTCTTTCCTTTATGACTTTGTGGAAGAGGAGGAAATTCTTATGTGATCAGGTGTTTTAGATGTCCATGATGCATTTTCAGATGGTTTTATGCATATTTGCAAGATTTTATATCGCTTGGCACATTAGTCTAGATTACTGTCTGATCTGCAATTTCTAGGACTCACTTCAGTGGCACACATTTCTGGTGCACCTTAGTAGAGCACATAGTTGGCGCACCAGACTGGCACACCAATTTAGCGCACCAACCAGGCGCACCTGCCTGTTTTCACTGCACAACAGTAGCTTTTTGGCATGGTACTTAGCATGGTTCCCAATTTGCTTTGCCTTTGGATTCTTTTGGGTGTCCTCTTGGATATATCAGGATGACTCCAGTCTGTTTTCATCCACATTTTTACATGGTAGCTTGGGTTTTGCATATAGCAAAGTGAGGACGTTAGTCACTCGATATTGTTGGATCCGTGGTTATCTCCGTGCAATATCTTTGCACCAGTGTTTGATCCACAACTTGGGTGAACCTTCTGAGCATTAGGCCACATCCTACAGTCTCTCTACCCATGTTTAGCATAAGGTACCACTTGCATGTAGCGTTGCATTGCATATCGCCCTTGGGCACACAAAAAGGGCTGAAAAGCCAACATTTCATATAAGTAAACAAGAAGCCCATGAAAGACCGAGTTTTTGGGCGCACGAGGGTGCCTAATACCTTCCTCGTGCGTAACAGGGATCCTTACTCATTTTTCTGGTTCATGTTGACCTTTTCCATTGGTTTTATTGCATGGTTTTAATTTTTTAAAATAGATTTCCTCGTCTCCCATTCTTAAAGTAGACTAAGTGGTGACTCCCATATTTTATCATTGTTTTTTTTATTGTTTTGTCGTGACTTCGTTGGTCCTCATGCATTTGGTCTTTCGTGCCACGCACGAGGCTGTCATCGGCATGGTTATAGGAACTGGCGACTCCGCTAGGGAAAACCAGATCTCGACTTTTGTTTTGGGTTTTTTCGTTAACTTTGGCTTTTTCGCTTGTTTATTTCGTTTACTTTGTATTATAAGTTGTATCTCCTTTACATTGTGTGCATGCCTTTTGTATGATGGGTGTTTTCTTTTACACCTTTGCTATGCCATCACTTTTGCACATGACATGTGCATGCTTTTTGTTTGTTAATTGATGTTTGCTGTGCATGTTTTCTTATCCTTTTGCGTATGCCATGTTTAGGAGATTAGAGACATGTTTTCTCTCCCCTTTTGGTTAATAAAACATAAAAACCAAAATTAATAAATAAGACACAAACTAATGACTGTGACCGTGCCTGTCCGACCCGGACCCGGAGGGAGGGGGTGGAGAGGAGACCACAACCATGCCAATGACGGTGAAGGCGCAAGGATAAAAGAAAAGAAAAGGGATTCGCCACTTAGTCTTTTAAGGGAAAGACGAGGAAAACCACAAAAGGATGAATGCATGTGATGCAGATGGGATGGCTGGATATCTGCTAACCAGAGAATGGGTAAGGATTCCTATTACGCACGAGGAAGGTGTTAGGCACCCTCGTATGCCCGAGAAACTCGGTCTTTCTAGTCCAAATGCTTGCTAAAGGTTTG
>JAMKQA010090711.1:0-11874 GCA_024699735.1 Posidonia australis
TTATTAATAAATTTACAAGTAGGGACCACATGCAATAACTACCACACTTAAATTTAATTAAATAAAAAATTGAAAAAAATTTCCCTCCAACAAAAAATCACTAGTAGTTTCATCTCAAAAAAAGTGGTTTTAATACTAACCATTAGATTAACAACCAACCATAATGATGCATCTTCCTTCAAAATAGCTAATTTGAGAGAGGATGTAACTGAACTGGCTCCTAGGACCCGGTTCAGTTGCATCCTTCCTTAAATTATGCAACTGAACCGGGTCCTATATATATATATATATATAACAAATGTAAAAGATATTTGAAAAAACAACCGGACAACAATAAAAAAATTTTATAGTGAGACCGTTGAAAATTCTCCTCAGACTGTAGCAATCTCTTCCATGTGTCCACAATTCAATGCACATTCTCTTTAGACAGTAGTAGTTTTTTGCGATCCGACCATAGGAAAAATATCTGAACTATGACTGCGTTTGTTTAGAGATGTCCTCTAGCTCTCAAACCATGGAAATCATCACTGTAGTTGATTTTCACTGTTGACACTACTGTAACCAGCTCCCTCCTCCTCCTCTCATCGAATCTGTTTGTCAAAACATAACTCTCGTAGTCCCCTAGTGGACCTTACCAAGACACTAATGGACCTTACCAAGACAGCTCTCTTCGTACCAGAGATTGTCGTCGATGAGGCAATTGACTAAGTCATTGACGAGTTCATACTTGCAGGACCAAATGGGGACTCTCGCCATGGCAATGAGCACAGACAATTGAGATTGTCCCATCATCATTGGGTTCATCATGCGATGGCAGAGGAAGGTGGTATGGAAGGATTTTGATGAGGGATATTATGACCAAGAGGAGGAGACAAAGGAGAAAGATAAGGGCATGGAGGAGGAGGAGATGGTGGAGAGTAGGTAGGGGGGTAGTTTCTCAAATACACAAAGGAGAAATATAAGGGCACGGAGAAGGAGGAGATTCTCAAATACAATGTTTTCTATAACGTTGGAAGTAAAAATTTTCTACAACAACACTCTCAAATGTCGACATTTAATTACAAAAGGGGACATTTTTTATGTAAGTACCTACATATAAGGAGTATGTTGGCAACTTTTTTTTTTCATAAAGACATAAAGAAGAAGAAATAACTGTATATATATACTTATTAGATATCCATAAATACATAGTGAAATTTTCATTTAAATCAAATAACCATTAACCTCTAATCTAAAGGTTTTAAATTTCAACCTGTTTTGTTAAATTTTAACCCTTAAATTTTAGATTAAAATTTAACGGTGAATATAACTCAGAATAGGATAAAACTTTAATACATAGTAGATTATATTATAGATTAACTAATTATATAATTAGATTTTATTTTAAAAAACAGAAAACTAAAACAAATAAGGTGTCTACAGAAAAATTTTACTACACGCCTACACAAACCATTTCCCGATCCAAATAAACTAGAGCTAAAGGAGTAAGAGAAATTGCAAAACAAATATTACCTACGACAACACTAACAATAAGACAAGAAACTTCCAAAAGCAAGCAAGCAAGCACGCACACCGACACCAAAGACACACGTTCCTTCGGACGTCGAAAAAGGTCTTCCGACTCGTACCCACTTTGCGGTCCAAAACACGGTACAGTTCCGAGACGGTGCAAAGGCAGCAGCAGGAAAGCTGTTGACTTGACCGATTCTGCCCAGCGGGGCCCGTCTCCGGCCTTCTCCATTCTTGCCCCGGAAAGTCACAGCTTATCTAACACATCGACCGAAACACGCTGACACATCATCAGGACGAAAGAAAGAGAAACACCAACCACCAATTCCACCGGCGAACGCAGTCGCCGCCGCCGATCGACCTCGCAGTCGAGGATGGGACGCCTAGTGCCGCTCTTCCCCTTCCGAGGGAAGAGGGCCTCCGACCGCCTGGACGTTTCCTCGGTGTATTCGGAGGCCTCTACTGTCGGGACCTCCTCCACCTCGGGGTCCAGAAGGAGCAACCCCTTCAAGGCCTTCCGGATGTGCTTCACTGCGGCTGGGGCGACTTCGTCCAGGAGTGGCGGCAGTGACGAGTTTGATACCAAGTCCGAGTTGACCTCAGGTGTGATTTCAATTCGACTGCCTTTCCGATCTTCGTGTGGCATGTAGGATTGTTTACTTCTGAATTTTGCTGTTGTTTTTTGGTATTGATTTTACATTTTAGGGTTTGTTTTGGGATCAAAAGCTTGGGTTTTTCCTTGCACCTGTTGAGGTGTAGGCTACTTGCTAGAATTTGCAATTTGGCTTGTGGAGTTGGTTCTCGTCTGACACGGACGAGAGGATTCTGATTGGGATTTTGTGATGATTCGATATTTTTAGGGGACTTTGTGTGAGTTTTCTGGATGGTTCTTACTGTAGACCGACGTGTTGAATATGTTTGTCTCTATGTTTGTAGCTACGTCTACTACTGTGAGAAGGAGAGCTAACATATATGGCACCCCGAACGACTTTACCTGTAGGCAGCCCGGAGACATGACGTTCACCATGGCGGACGTCCTCAAGGCCACTAGGAACTTCGCGCCTGATTATAAGATTGGTCAAGGGGGATTTGGGACGGTGTACAGAGGGAAGCTTCGGAATGGCACTTTTGTTGCAGTCAAACGTGCAAAAAAGGTTAGTTGTTAATGTTGGGTCTGCTAAGTGGGGATTAGTGAGTATTCTATTTCTGAGGCTGAGACTGTACCTCTTTTCTCTCTCTTTTTTTCGTTTCTTTTTTCCAGACTGTGCACGACAAACACCTGAATGTGGAGTTCCATAGCGAGATTTCAACTCTGGAATGTATTGAGCATCTGAATTTGGTTAGATTTTTGGGATACCTACAGCAGGATGATGAAAAAATTGTTATTCTCGAGTTTGTCCCCAATGGAACCCTCAGAGAGCATCTTGATCGTAAGTTGCATTGTTCCGATATTTGGTGTTCTCGATTGTATCATAAATTAACCTTTTTCAACATTGTGGCTGTTCTTATGTGTAAGGAGGATTGCATCAACACACTTGCCAACTGGCAGTTGATAATAAATCAGTACATAATACTGATCTTGTTTTTTTTTTTTGAAAATTTAATGCCGATCTTGTCAATGGACGACATTGCACTACCATGTTATATTTGATTTGATAATTGACATCTGACATGGGATTGGTTAAACAACACAGGCATGCGTGGAAGCCCTCTTGATATTGCTGCTCGGTTAGACATCGCAATTGATGTGGCTCATGCTGTCACTTATCTTCATATGTATGCAGGTATGCCTGCGATGATGTTTCTATTTGCCTGTCATACTAGTTTTACTTTTCTACCTCAAGCAAGGTTATGGGGCATGCCAAAAAAAAGAACTCAGCAAATGCACAATGTGTTAGATGACCACTATACAACAGGGAAAAAAAAAATCTTTACTAGACCAAGATAAAATAAGGGAAGAGACATTTTAACTTTATGAAATTGTATTGAATAAAACATTGGAATAACGTGGATTTGTAGCTGCAATGTGCATCAAAATTGGGAGCAACATGAATCTTGAATATAAAAGGAGCATCAAGAAAAATATACAGTGGAATATACAATAAAGACCCCACAAAGAACTAATCCTTGAGGTTCATTCAGAACCTCTTAAATCCAAAAGTTAGATTTTGGATTATTTCCAAAAGTTAGCTTTTGAGAGTTTTTGTAAAAATTAGATTCTGAATTATTTCTAAAATCTTATTTAGAAAAGAAATGACCTATTAGTAGAAACTAACTTTTAGTAATACTCCAATTACTTTAAAGTACAATGGTTAGTGGCATGAATTTTAAATAGTAATTGTATTTTAATGTAAAAGTTTAAAAAGAACAATGGGATTAACGATATTATAGTGTTATTTTCTTCGGTTTCTACTAAAAACTCTCTTCCACTAGTTTCTCCAACTATACAAAAATACATATAGATTGTCCATTCTGAGAGAAGTGAAATGGTACATACCTGTTTGAAATTACTTTGGGTTTTTTCATCTTCTACCAGAAATTTGTGGCTAGAATCTAGATAGAAGTGATTCCAAATAGACCCTTACTCAAATTCCGAGAGAGGACACATAAGGAAGGAAAATTACAAACTAAAACAGTAAGCTTTGGATTAAAGAATATTATATCTACTAAAAGAAATGAAAATTAGTGAAATTTACATCCATGTAAAATAGATATTTGGATCAGAAGAAAGTTATGCCACAAAAAAATTAAATAGAAAATTAATGGTTGTAGTACTAATTATCGATCTATTTAGCTAAATTATTCTAATTTCTTATTCCTTATTCAAATCTTGAATGTTGATTTATTATTGTTTATTACAAAGTGAGTAATATATGGAACTTATTTTAGAGTATAACCAACCCACCACCATTTTTGTCTACAATAACCACCAGAAAAAAGAAAATAGTAAATAAAAACCATGTTGGACATAAAATTGATTTGAGATATTTGGGGATGAAGCTTGAATCCTAAAAATGTACGTTTGCCATGAAAAGGAATCCAAAGTGCATATTTAATTGGGAAATAAATTATAGGATAAAGGAAGCTAAGAAATCTAAAGGTATCGAATCTCACCTTTGAGCTGTCAATAAGACAGATCTCTTATACATCTGCTGTCAAAAATATTTAAATCACTACTATATTTGTAAGGAAAATTTCACAATTGGAGATTGTTAGAATAAATGGATCCTTATATGGATCTTTATGTTATCCAGTTAATAGGTTGCTTGTGGGGTAAGTATATCTTCTCCTATATATAGGAGATTGTAATCATTTGTTATGAGATAATAATATATAGTGGTTTCTGTCTCATTCCACATGGTATCAGAGCACAGGGAAAACCCTAAGGTTTGAGAGAAAGATAGAGAGAGAGAGTACAGTAGCCGCCGTCGTCGTAGATCCACTGTCGGTGACGGCGGCAGTCCCTTGAGAAAACCCTAACCTAGCATCAGTCGGTACCGTCCACCCCTTCTCTGTTGTTTCCCGCAGTCGATAGCCACCGTCGGACCGTCCAGGCTCCTGTCCAACACCTGTCGGAGCTTCCTCCTCCTCTGGTTGCCCTCGTTGGCGCCGTCCAAGGCTTGTTATGCCTCCGTCAATTCTGTCCAGGGCCCGTCCCCCTCCGCCGGTCTCTCCTTTTCGTGCCCTCGTCTCCTCCGTCGGCTTTCCCGTGTCGTCCGACCCGTCTAAGTCTTCGCCAGTTCCGTCCAGACTTCCAGGCGTCCGTCGGTTTCGTCCAGGCCAGTCCAGGCCTCCGTCGACGCTGTCCAACCCAGTCGCAGTCTGGGAAGGGGGAGAGGAAGTAGGAAGAGGGGGAAAGGATGCGTACCATCGTCCAGCCCGATCGTCGTCTCCAGCCTTGTCGTCGACGTCGTGGAGCCGTCGTCCAGCCGCCGCAGTCGTCGACCTACCTGGCGCTGAGCATTGGCCAGTCCACCGCCGTCTACACCGTCGGCTGTCGTGTCTGTCGTCGTCCAGGCTCCAATCAGCCCCGTTTAGCAGCTCCAGCCCTCCTCCAGCCGTCGTTGGCCAATCCAGGCCTTCCTCCCGTCGTCGCAGGCCAGTCGAAGCCACTGGTGGCACCGTCCAGGCTAGCCGTGGTAGCCGCGTCTCCTCCAGTCTCCTCCAGTCCTGTCGATAGGGACAGTCCAACCCCTCAAAGCCGTCGTTCGTCGTCTCAGGCCTTCTCCAGTGCCAATAGTCCCGATTTCTCTCTTCTCCAGTGCCGTTCGTCCTTTCCCACGCACCGTCAGCCTTCGAGGGTGCCTCCAGTGGTTCTCCCAGGCCCCATTAAGCCGTTCGACTGCCTCCGGTGGACCATTCCGCTGTCTCCGCCATGGATCCTCTGTCGTCGGGTGAGGAGGATGAAGAAGAAACAGTGAGGAGGGAGAAGAGAGAAAATGAAAGAGAAAACGAAAGAAAAAAAATGAGGAGAGAGAGAATGAAAAAAAAAGGGAGGAGAAAGGTGAGAAAAGGTTAAAGGAGAAAAAGGAAAAAGAAAAGGGTGAAAAGGTGAGAAAATGTTAGAAGAAAAAAGAAAGGGAAAAGAATGTGTGGGAAGAAGATGAGAAAAAAAAGATATACTTGTCTTAGACGGTTTTCAAATCTGACATCATGTTCGTTGTGTGGATATGTCACGTCCACACGTGTTGGTGTAGCAGTCCAGCTACTTATTGATGTTTTTGATCTTACGTTGTCTCCGTTGTGTAGACCTGTCAAGTCCAGGTGTTGATGTAGTAGTCTGATTGCTCTTTTAGTATGTTTTTGATCTTCATATCCATTTATGTAACAAGTTGTGCATGTTAGATGTTCCAATTTGAGGGGGAGTGTTAGAATAAATGGATCTTTATATGGATCTTTATGTTATCCAGTTAATAGGTTGTTTGTAGGGTAAGTATATCTTCTTCTATATATAGGAGATTGTAATTCTTTGTTATGAGATAATAATATAGTGGTTTCTGTCTCATTTCACAGAAATATTAATCATGATGCATCAGAAGATGGGGGCAAAATGAAGTAAGCTCACTCAGGAGTCGAGAACCACCAAAATGATCAATCTCTCTTACATTTCTCAAAAAAATGAAATAGTACATTGGAATCAATCTATACATAAAAAGCAATGCATTCAATAAAATCATAAAAAGGATTTATTCATAGGGCAACCACACTTCAACATATTTTCATTGAAAAGATATGTCAAAATCTAAGGCAACAAAATGATAATATGGTGAAGGGTCCAACTTTGTAGCAACCAGACTGACGTGTCTTACATGAGTGTTGTGAAGAATGGAAGTTCATAAAGTCATTAACTGACAAACATGAATTGAACAGGTCGCACAGCAATGACAAGCATGATTTTGAAGACGTATTGTCACTACAATTCCAATTTATCCCTATTGATGTAATGTTTCTGTGCATTTTTTGAACACTGTGACAACAAGTGGAAGTATTTATTGTAGCAAAACCTTCCTGTGACTTACTTATTGTAGGCTGACACCATATTAATCTAGCTATCCTCCTTGGGACATTGAAGTTCCTACTCGCACCTCTAAGATGTGTTGAAATCTGAAAGTTAATTTTGTTTTGCTTGATCAAAATGCAAATCAAATCTTGACGAGTTCAGCTGTGGTATGGTGAGAAGTGCTGATTGGATATTTATCCCTGCAGAGAAACCTATCATTCACAGGGACATCAAATCTTCAAATATTTTTCTCACAGAAAATCTTCGTGCTAAGGTTGCAGACTTTGGGTTTTCTCGGGCTGGAGCAACAGAAACTGGAGTTACCCATGTCTCAACTCAGGTTAAGGGAACTGCCGGCTACTTAGACCCAGAATATCTTAGAACTTATCAGCTAACGGAGAAGAGTGACGTCTATTCCTTTGGTGTATTGTTGGTGGAGATGATATCTGGAAGACGTCCAATCGAGCCAAAAAGGGTGCTCAAAGAACGCCTTACGCCAAAATGGGTGAGTCCTGTTTGCTACTTTTTCATTGAATGTTAAAAACAAAGATCAATGAAGAATGATGAATAGGTTATATTTTTGAAATGTTGAAGTTTGTGAATTCTGCACCAGTGGTTTCTTGATCGTCTTGCTGGGCATAGATTACAGAAAAAACTGTTGCCATGTATGAATCACCAGTTAGTAGTTTTCTCATGAAATGTTTTGTGATTCATGCTTTAGTTTCAGAAATGTTCTTCAACGTTATCCTCAAGGCAACTATTTCTGTCAAACACTAGATATGCTGGGTACTTTTTTGAAAAGCATTTGGTGTAGAAACTCTTGTCAATGATTACAATTCTGTTGTCATGAAAAATGCAGGCAATGGAGAAGTTCTTGGATGGAAGGGCTACAGAAGTATTGGACCCGCAGCTACCACAGAACCCAGCCACTAACTTGGCCTTGCAGAAAATCCTTGAGCTCGCTAGGCATTGTCTTGCACCAACTAGACAATTACGGCCCAGCATGAGGAGGTGTGCGGAGATCTTATGGAGCATACGGAAGGATTACAGAGAGATGTTGCCTTCAGATACCCTCTCCCAGATCTCAAATTCTGGACTAAACTACTAGTTCTTCGGCGAAGAATACAAGACCAATATTGCTTATTTCATCAAACAACTATTAACTCCTACCTTTCTCTTCTCTGATTATTGTAGGTGCTGCTGAAGAATCCATTGTTAAATTCAGATCTCAAAAAATACATAAAAATATTATATTAAAAATATATTTTAGAATCTATTCAGGAATATTATGATTTGTTTAAGTCATATTTATTACGAATAAATGTAAATACAAAAGTGTACTTAAATCTATGTAGTAAATTTGAAATTTCTCATTCCTCTTTACTAGATTTGGTCTTTTAAATTCTTAAATTTTTCTTTTTCTTGATGTTGTTCAAGATGAGGGTGAGAGAGAAGAAAGGTTAACAGCTTAAGATTTGGGAATCATGAATTTAATATATGGTAGTTTATATTATTACAAATTTTTAATTTGGTTCGAAAAAATACGTTAATAATTTTTATACATATTGATCCACATCACTTAAGATGTTAATTAGTTCAACATAAAAAAGCAAATAAATCATTACAATGAGTTTAATAAGAAAATAACATATAATACTATAATTAATTTTATATTGGCTTAAATATATTATTAGATGTAATTTAACAATCTTTTACTTGAGTCATACATAAAATTAACAATTAAAGCATTAAAATTTTATGAACTGCTTCAAATGGTTATTTTAACAAAGATATCTTAGAATCTGGTCCATGAATTATACCAACATAGGATTGTTCGTATGTATTAGTTCTAAGACGTTTGAACATCTATTGGCCCCTAATCCTCTAACATCGATTTGTTTTTTTTAATCCTCTAACATTGATTTGTAAATTTGCAAATCTGTTAAGTCAAGAAAAGGAAGAATTTCGTTTGACACAAGTCTTTATTTTATGTTAAAAAATATCTTAAACGCTTATACTATAATAAAGTAAAATCCTCTCTTGATGTTTGCTTCGTACCTTGAGATGTAGAATGCAAGGATTCATTTTAAGAAACTATTGTATCAAGTAAATATAAATTGTCATTATTTACCAAAGAATCAGTACCACTAAGATTAAAATTCTTAAAAGATTCTTTCCATTTCCTTGAAGACAAAAATAAATAGATCTGTCCAATACAGAAACAAAAATTAAATTCCACTTAAAAGATGGCACAACAAATGTCTCTTTCAAATCCAAAAAATAATCAATTCGTAGCAACAATCTAAAATGAGTAATAACTTCCACTTAAACTTCATTGTCATCATCCACGAAAATGTATCTTTCACAATCACTTGGTGTTTAATAAGTTAGGCAATCCTACATAAATACACTTATGTGAGTAGTACAGAAGCTATCCACCTAGTGTGTCAAGGTACAGAAGCAATATTAACTTTGGAACAAATTAAAGCAAAAGATGTACTTATCTTAGCACGCAATGCGTGATACTTGGTACAATCATTCTTATTGTGTTCACCCTTCTTGTAGAAATAGCAAGTAAACTCAATCTGTCTCTTATGCTTCTTGGATGAAACTACTACAGCTTCATTGGGCTGTAATTTCCTTTTGCTTTTGTCTTTAGAGGTGAAGGACAGATGAGCACTCTTTGTCTTATCTTGCTTTAGTCTTTCTTTCTTTTGCACACAATGAGAAATGAGTTCATTAAGAGTCCATTTCTCTTTATGGTAGTTATAACTGATCTTGAACTAATTCAATTGCTGAGGAAGACAGATCAAAACTAAATACACGAGCAAGTCTTTTGACAGTTCTAACTTAAGTGCTTTTAGTATTAAAGCAATGTTTTTTTTTTTTTGTTAACGGTTTAGAAGTTTAATATTTCATCGGCATGAAAAGCCAAATAAGAAACAATGTCATGGCAAAAATATTACAGAGCCTCAGGCGTTATAGCTCTCATCAAGTATCAAAAATGTGAACCAATATGGAAGTACAAATCAGTATCTAACAGAAGAAATTTTCTTAAGACATATGGGACAATATCACGCTTCCAGATTCTCCATATTATTCTGAGAATCCTCTTCAGATGGTATTCTTGAAGATGAAGGAATGGAAGGGGGAATGGAAGGCTCCACCGATTGTGAAGCCATGACAGAAACATATTGTAACATTTCCTCCTTCTCAAAACCAGAAACAAGAGTTTCTACCCAAAAGTGCATCAGAGAAATAGTATCATGAATGATCAAAGAGTATGATCTAGCTGAATTACGAAAAATCCTATTGTTCCTTTCTTTCCAAATCAACCAGAGAATGATTTGAAGTAACAAGGTCCATCCAGAGGATGATAAATCAAGTTTAAGATGGGGAGAAGACAGAAACAAATCAGCAACACAAAAAAAGCCAGGATATAGATCAGAAACCAGAAAAAAACTCCAAATATCCCTTGCAAAGGTACAATTTAAAAACAGATGGTCATTATTTTCACTGTGAGTAGAACAAAATATGTATAATGAAGACCCAGACCAGCCTCTCTTGAGCAGATTCTCTTTTGTTAAATTCTTGTTCTTAATAACTAACTAGGAGAAAAGCTTAATTTTTAATGGGGTATTACTTTCCCACAGACATTTATAAAAAGGATTACGAAGACCCCCATCATTAAATAGTCTGTAAGCTGCCTTCACTGAAAAGGCACAATTCTTGATAGGTAACCAGTTACAGATGTTATCACTGGTTCCCAAATTTAGGGATTGCATAATGTTAACAAAACATTCTAACTGAGATTGAAGTGCTATGGAATCAAGTGAATAACAGTAAGCTAGATTAAACAATCTGTTAAAATCTAAAAGAAACAAATCACTAGTTGCTCTAATAGATGCCTTCTTGAATCTGGCTGCACTATATAATTCAGGCAAGGTGGTTTTTAAAGGAATATCAATCCACCATTTTTGATTCCAGATTATAGTGTTAATACCATTACCAACAGTAGCAGTAGTAAAACAGTTAAAGAAATTAAAGCCTTATTTAATGTGGTTCCACAGGGGGGAACAGATAGGAGCAGGAGAATTCAAAATAACTCCAGGACCCCTGTGCAAATATCTTGCCCTTAGAATTAATTTCCAAACAGGGCAGTGTTGACTAGAAAAGAATTGTCATATTAGCTTGGTTTTTAAAGCTGCACTGAAGTTTCTTAAATTAATTATTCCCTAACCATTTTGTTGTTTTGGTCTGCAAATATTAGACCACTTAATTAAGTGCATCCCTTTATGATTAGGGGATAATGAGTTCCACAAAAAATTACTTCTTAGAGTATCTATTTTTTTCTCAATCTTTAAAGACATATGAAGGACAGACATATAATATGTGGGATTTGCTGATAATACAACATTAACCAAGACTAATCTGCCCCTTAAAGACAAGTGTCTGGCCTTCCAAGAGGAGAGTTTCTTAGTAATTTTTTCTATCACAGGTGTCCAACTGTTAACAGTGGCTCTTTTGAAGTGTAGAGGCAGACCTAGATATGTGATAGGGAGGTCAGCCTTAGCACACCCCATAATATCACATGAGGATAGCAGAGAAGCCTGAGAAACACCCACACCAGTGAGGGATGACTTATGAAAATTAATTTTTAACCCAGAACATGTCTGAAAACAGCATAGTATTCTTTTAATATTAATCATGTTCTCAGTATTATCTGGCAGGAAGAGAAGAGTATCATCTGCATATTGCAGATTCACTAAGGAAGGACCTTCATGAGAGAAATTAATCCCAGAAATTAAATTGCTTCTCTTAGCTGCCTGCAGCATGGAGTTCAATACATTTGTAGCTATAATAAA
>JAMKQA010090712.1:0-13318 GCA_024699735.1 Posidonia australis
GCATTGATTTGTGCATTTCATCCATTAGGCATGGAGCATACATGTTTTCGTCATCTTGTTTGCTTCTTGGTTTTCTTGTGTGTTTGGTTTTCCTCGTCTTTCCGTTAAAAGACTAGGTGGCGACTCCTTTCCTTATCCTTTCTCATCTTTCCTTGGTGTTTCCGAGTCTAGTCTTCTTCTCCAGATTCACCATCTTCGCGTGACCGTATCAGGACTCCTCGTGTGCTTCCACGCACCCGGTAAAGGATAGTCGTGCAGGGTTCCACCGGCATGGTCACAACAGCCAACACCTATCAAGACGAGCCAAGATCTAATCCTGACCTTGTTGATTATTACACCACATATACTCCAGCCCAACAAAACCCACATCTGATAACCAACAAGCCTCTAGACACTCCCTAAATCCATCCATATCCATCTACCACGGAGGACACCCCCCTTTCTTTTTAGAACAAGAGATCACTGTGTTGAAATCCCCCACAACCACCCAAGGCAATGTATTAGCCAAAGACCCAACAGAGAGCAGATGATCCCACAGCACACGCCTCTCTTGGTAGTCACAACTGACATGGACTATAGTGATGAAGGCATCAAAACCCACTCTTCCTTTTTTCATACACACAGTAAGTGCTTGGCTACTATAGGAAACCATGGAAACCTTATCATCCACATTCTAAAACAACCATATTTTGGCACTTCCTTCTCTATTAGCTATGAATTTATTAAAACCAAGAGCACCCAACACCTCGTTTGCACGATCCACCATAATAAAAAGATCCATAATAGCAACAAGAACAGGTGTGACCATACTGGTGGAACCCTCATGACTCCTCGTGCGTGGGAACACACGAAGAATTCTGATATGGTCACGGAGAAGACAAATTTGAGGAGGGAAACTTGACTTGAAAACATCACAGAAAAATCAAGAAAAAGATAAGGAAAGGAGTCACTATCTAATCAGTTAATGGAAAGACAAGGAAAACCAAATGCGATAAATGCAACGAAAACAATGTAAATGAACACATATGTGCTCCGTGCCTAATAGATGTAGTACACAAATTACTGCAGGCTAGAGAAAGGATAAGGATTCTTGTTATGCATGGGGAAGGTATTAAGTACCTCCATACGCCCGAGAAATCGGTATTTCAAGGTTGGCCGCTTGCTCATGAACTAAGTGTGTGCATGCTTGTCTACTTCTAATCGGTATGCCTAATATGAATGCATGGATCTGATGTGAAAAATCCAATAGAAAATAAAAAAAAGTAAGTAAAGAAAAAAAATAATCTAAGGGATAATGTAGGCATTGAAAATGCCGCTTAATTACGCCCTTGGGCGATAAGGAAAATCAAGTAAACTAGAGTCATTCGAAAAGAAAATCAGCGGAAAACTTCAAACATTCGTGAAAGTCAAAAGAAGAGAACAATCTTCATTGGGTCGATGTAGGTATTTACATGCGGATTAATGTACGCCCTTGGGCGATAAAGTTCAACACAAATCGAAATAGCGAAAGTCAAGGAAAAAATGTGAAATAATATGAAAAGTAGCAAATCCATCATGAAAAAGACAAGGAGTGAGTAGAATGAAATGAGGATGATCCAAGGGCCAAACAAGGATCAAGAGATCAAAAGGAGGGTCAAATCAAGAAGCAAAGAATTGGTTGTAACTACCTGGATTCTTGGGCCCCACGTCGATGATTCTCGCCTGTAGAATCAATTAGCTGTAACTGTCTATTGAAATTGTTGCCTGTAATCGCCAGCTCCACTCGTCAAGGTTCTCCGTTAGCCTATTTCGTCATCAGGACTCGCTTCGTTCTTCACCAATCTAGAAAGCGAGCTCCGATTGAAATCTTCACTCGATGAAGTCAGAAAGCTTGGAGCTTGATTGGTGAAGCAAGAGGAGTAACAGAGGAAAACTTTCATACAATTAGAAGATGGAATGGCTCATTGGATCCCACATCCTGTCTACCTCGTCGGAGAAATCGCCCGTGGGCTCTAGTTGGCAACAACGAGGTCGGTGGAACCATGGCGAGTTAAGAGAGAGGAATCCAGAGCTCCAGCGAGCAAGTAGAAGTCTAAAGGAGCACCTCCACAGGCTCAAGTCCTCGGATGATGTCCCTGGTCGCTCCTCCCACCTCCACATCGGAATGCTCACTGAACAGCCCCATCGGAGGTCAATGAGCTTGCTCCAAGGTTTGGAGAGGTAACGAAGTGGGGAGATAATCTAGAGGGAAAGAGAGAACAAATCTCAAAAAGGAAAAAAAGAGAGGACAACACATGCAAATCTCTACTGGCTCGTCGCCACTTGTTCCGGTCTAGCTCCAACATTGCTTACAGGTGGGACGCCTCAGGGAAGGAGGAGGGGAAGGAAAGCCTCCACAATGTGTGCACATTCAAGTTCGAGGCTTAGTGACCTCATTTAGAGCTCGTGCACATCGCAGGCGAAGAGGAATCCAACCTCCAACAATCCTGGTGATTGCCAAAGGGAAAGACGAAGGAGAGGGATGATGATACGACTCGAAGCACATATATGGATGCAATTGGTGAGGTATAAGAAATAGGAGCTTACCTGGAGGTGATTTTCTGTGTCTTCGACGCCGTTAAACCATCGAATGTTGTTGGATGATCACTAGAGCTAGAGCTGGGATGCTTGGGAGCAGTGCACTTGCATTGGAAGTTGGGGGAGTTGATGGCAATGATGGCGATGATCTCTCTCAAGTGGTGCGGAGCGGTTTAAAAAGGCATCGGGGATGATTCGAGGCCATGTTTGAGTAACGGCCTTTGGTAGACGGCGGCGATGGGTCTCGATGGCTTTCAAGGGTAAATTTGATGTTGGAGAGGGGGCATGATGGTCTTGGGCGTTTGAAAAACAAGTCTCAAACGAATCCTAGTCGTTAGTGAAGATGATAAGGTGAATTATCAAGGAAATGCGACACCAATGTCCTCTATGCCTGAAACAGGGCATCTCGCCAGGTACTACCACCACATATATCCACCATCGATAAATGTCAAATGATTTCGTCACTAATAACCGCTGATAAATACCACGTGGCCCCATAAAAGTCAGTCAAACAGACCTTGAGTTCGTTGACCACCAACTCCATAGCCAGTAATCTCTCTCCTACATGCAAAACTTGGGGTATCTACAACAGGCATATGAGTTCAAACCAAAAATCTCAACCTTCTAACAGTCGACTTGTTAACAAGCCCCTTAGCATTCCACACCAAAATCTTCATTAGAAAGAAGTAAAAAAGGATTTTGATCACCTCTAGTTCAAGCTTTGGTCCTAGTCATCGACCCCTTGCTCCTAGTCATCGGCCCCTCGCAAGATCTTCCCTGACCAAATGCTCATCCTTTCCAGTGTCACCTGAATAACCTCTACGATGGAAGATGATCCTGACCTTACGGGGCCTGGCTCTACGTTGGGGCCAATCCACCGAAGATGCTCGCAAAACTTCATGTCCTCTTTCCCCAGAGCAACCTTGGCCTCCACCAGCAACTTCACTCCCTACTTGAACCTCCTCCTCCTCATCTGCCAATCGCATGACATCCTGAGCAACAACCTTAGTACCTTGCATGCCACTAACTGCATGAGACCCCTACAGGTCGTCGACGACTTGAGCATCCACACTCCTCACTTCATCCTCCTTTTGTCCAGCAACATATTCAAGAGACAAACCCTTTGATGAACCCTCCAAACCATTTATATCCAAATCATTAACCTCGTCCTCTACAAAAACATGACCCAACATTTCCTACACTTCAAGATCCTCGTCCCACAAGAAGACATCTTTCTCCAAAGACACCAAACTTTCACGAAGCCTTTGAGCCACCGGCACATCATCCTTACTGAGAGGAGTGAAGATATCTTGCAAAGAGAGTATTCTCCCTGTAGGTTTCCATATTTTTTAGGATTTAGCTAAGTTCAAGGGTCTATTAACTGCCTGATCAACACCCTACCTCCTCAAGACTTGAATGTTAACAGCCTCCCTATGCTTATGCCTCTTGTCACCAATACGACCACAGTCATCTCTGATATGCCTACGTTTCCTACACTCCATACAATAATTCGGTCGATTCTCCGTAACAACAGATTGGAAGTCATCCTTCGTATCAGTACCAACAAAATCCTCGAATGATACTCCTTAGACAAATTAAGTTCAATGCAAAACAAGCACAGACGGCTATAGACTTCATCTTGGTGGTAGATGCAACCATCAATAGAGGACCAAATGCTTTAGCAACTGTCTTGATGAAGCTTGGCTTGAAATAGCATTGGGGGAGAGCCGGGAGTGAGATCCATACCAGAGCCATCTCACTTTTCTTACCCGGTCAGAACCAAGGATACCACCGGAAGACCTTGATCAACTACCCTTTCATCACCCACATCTACTACGTATATATCTTCATAAATTTCTCTTCACTGCTAAAATTAACAAGAACGTGCCTACGGTCGATAATTGAGATATTAGCACCTCCCCGAACTCCCCAATTAGAAAGGCGATGCTAAATCTCAGCATGAGGAAGATGTTGAGAGAAACATTTGAGGATCATTGACGTTTTGTACGGAGCTGCTAACCTAGCAATCTTCACATTAAAGAGAATCACCGCCGAACACCCATTCTTGGAGGAAAGTTCACGAACAGGGATATCATCATCATCAGAGTGTTGTCCTCCCCCCCCCCCGTAGCAAAAGAATGGCCGGTCGGTTCCCCACTCGAAGCCTTCATGCTAGACTCAAACTGGCGAGGAACACTAGAAAGGATCCCCTCAGAACTGGAAAAATCACCCTAAACCGAACCAGATAAAGACCCACCAAAAAACTAGGAACACTAGAAAGGATCTCCTCAGAACCGAAAAAAATCACCCTAAACCAAACCAAATAAACACCCACCAAAAAACTTGACAAGAAAAACCCCCGCACAAAACACAAGGCATGTAACGTGCACAAACTCCACCTCTGTCAAACCTTCCTCCACTAGGCCGGAACCCATCGAAGATCAAGAAACCCTATCATCGACCCCCACTAGGCTGAAACCCACCGGAGTTCAAGAAACCCTACCGTCGACCAATTTAAGATAATATCTAGAACTAACCGCTTCTAGATTATTTTATAGGATTTTTCAAATTAATTTATTAGTTTACTCTCTTTTATTATTAGATTATTGTATAATTTAATGTAAATAATAATTATTTCAAAATATATATTGAATTACTTTAGAAAAAACTATATAATATTTTAGAACCAATGAGATCTTAAAAGTATAGGAGAAATACTAATTGAAGGATGTTGCATGTCTTAGTGGCAACCAACACTGTCTCTAGTGTGAGTGGCAAGTATTGTTGTTGCCACCATGACAGGCGACAATTGGGTTTTTTGTAGTTTTTCTCAGTTTCTTCAAAATTTGCACATTAATCCAAAGGTTAGTACCACTATGACAAGTTACAACTAGCTTTTCTTGCAATTTTTTCCTAGTTTCTTCAATATTTACATATTAATCCAAATGTTGGTGTCAATCTGATTGGTTACAACTGGGTTTTTTGTGGTTTTTTCCCTAATTTCTACAATATTCACTTATTAATCCAAAGAGATGTGTTAAAGATTCAGAATAACCTGAGAATTTTCATAAAATGATAAAAACACTTTTTTTGTTAAAATACTCAAATATGCTGCTAATTTGAGTTCAACGAGAATATTAACTTTGCCACAACTAATAAACTCACATTAACTAAAATTTAAGGTACTCAAACTTGCCACTAGTTTGAATTGAATGAGAGTGTTAGCTCTATCGTAGGTAATAACCTCGCATTAAGTAATGTTTTGAATAAATTATGAAAAATCTGGAGTATGTGTTAAATATTGTTAGGTACGTGATTTTAGACACCTAAAAGTTTCCTATCATTAATTAACTCTCGAAAATGCAAAAATAGGGTATCTACAAGTATTACGGCTCAGAAGACGCCATTTGAGAGCATGAGGTGGACATCTATCTACAACACCCCAACCTGTTCATCAAAAGATGTAATTCCAAGGACGAAATTCTTTTAAAAAGGCTAGGATGTAACATCAGAGAATCCTATGGGAGATGCATGAGTGTTAGGTGTGGGTTTTAGGTGTTTTTAGTAGCCCAAAATGCTGTAAGTTGTAAGTTTTGTTTTGAGATTTGGTTCTCACTTGATTGTATTTTTGGTAATCGAGTTGTGAGCCTGATTGAGTGGATTGTTGTTTGATTATCTTTAAATGTAGTATTCTTCCTAGGTAATTAAAGAGATTTTGTGGATGCATCTTTCTTTGGATTCCTTGTTCGATACATCGTAGCTCATGAATTCTTTGGCAAATTGTATCGTGACTCTCTGTGGTATATTATGTTGTGTGTAGTTTTGACATGTTGTGCCTTATAAGTGAGTGAAACATGTGATAGACAAATATAGTTATACTACAATACTATCCCATGGTAACACTGTGTTTGGAAAACCACAATATGACGATATTGTTCATAAACACTGCCACACGAGGCTCTTAGTAAAGGAGAAGAAAGGGGTAGCGTTAGGCATTTATAGTTGAGAGATTGAGGCAGAGCTTGGGGAGTTTAAGAGAGAGATCTTGAGAGGGAGACAGAGGGTGAGTTGTTGTAGTTGCATGAGTCGCTGACCACCATAAGCTGTGTGTTGCACTCGATGCCATCGCTGAATTGTTGTCATTGCTGAGTGTTGTTGCCATTGAGCATTGCAGTTGTGAGTGGTTGTGTAATATTTGTGCCCAGATTATCCAGAATAAATGTAATTACGTTTTTGTAATTTAGATAATTAGATATATTATGATTTTGTGTTGAGCTCTCCATGTTAATTGGTATTTATCTCTGGTAATTCTCCTACTATGTAGTATTTTGGTCCAATGTGTGTACCACGTGTGTGCATGTGGGACCTAAGTGGGGCTGGGGTCAACTCTGCACAGTGCCCACTACCAATCATTGTTGCCCGTAGCTTTGCACCATACCTCACTCACTGATTTGCCGGGATTCTCGGTCCTTGTCATTGATGAGCGACGACAAGGGAGGCAGCGGCTTAAATGGGAAGAAGAGGAAGGGTGATGGTAGCGGCAGACTGGAAGGAGAGAAGAGAGTTGGGGGCGAGAACCAGACAAAGAAAGAAAAAGAAAGAGCCAGGGAAGAAGAGGAAGAGAGAGAGAGAGAGAGAGAGAGAGAGGAAGAGTAAATCTGCCGATGGAAGAGGAGTGTTGTCGGAGACCAGAGAGTCTGGAAAGACGTTGGGGGGAGAGAGGAAGATTGCGGGAGAAGGAGGGATCATTGGAACCACTTGAGTGTATGCATTCTGATTCTCCAATTCTTCTCTCAGTTTAAGCTTTAGATTCATGATTAATGTTATGATTTTAGTTGGAAAGCATGAAATGTGTTGATTAGCATGACATCATGGTTGTATGATAATTTGAGAATTTTCCATGATTTATTAAGAATTTTAATAGATTTTTCAAGAGATTGCTACAGTAGCTCAAATGTGTCATGTTGGCTTTTAATTTTGTATGTTAAGCAATATTCAATAGTTTTCGATGAAACTTGTGCTAAAGAGAAGTAGATTTGGCATGCTAGTTGGGCAATATTCAGATTTGAGTCTATTTCAGCATATCAGAAGAATTCAATCTACTGAACCAAGACCCCAGGCTTGGTTTTTCTGAGTTTTTTACAGTTATGCAATAATCCCAGATTTGTGTATTTTGGCATTTTTACTTAGTAAGAATTCTTGAGATTTAAGCAAGAGTTATAGAGAAGCTATTTCAGAGAAAGAAAAATTTTATAGAAAAAAATTTCATAATGGAAAAGATTTAGAAAAAAAATTTCAAAGAAAGATACATGTTTTCAGAATGAGATTTTCAGAGTTATGGCCCCGATTAGAGAAACTAGGTGCCCAAAGAATAGGTGTTGACTAGGCTGAGTAAGAAGACTTATGTGCTCAAACACCCAGAGGGGCTTGGGAGAATGCATCTCCGTGCAAATGAGAAAAAGAAAAGAAAAAAGATTAGTAAGGCCTGTTGGCTGGAACGATGATATGCCTGCATGGGGACTTTCATTGTGGCAATGCAAGAGATTGAGGTTGGTGCCCCTCCAATTACTTGTGACCAGGTCATCTCTAATCAAGGTGGTACCAGAAAATAAAAGATTTTCAGATTTGAGATTTTAGTACAGTTTTAAGTTAGAATCGAGCTGAATTTTTTGGCTTTTGAGTTTTAACCAGATTCTAGTTGAGATGAGAACAAAGTTTTAGGATTAGTTCCAATCACAGAACAGTGTTTTAACCATATTTAATGTAATACCTAGGATTGTAATTTGAGATGGCATGTATTTTGATATTGAGATCTATATGAGAAATTATGCCTTGGGTTTTGTTTTCCCAATGATTATGGGAATGTGTGCTTGTGTTTGATTGTTTACTGATGATTTGAGTGGTTGGAGCCCCTGTCTTCTCTCTCTAGACCCTAGAATAAGGGTCAAGCGGAAATTGGTGGCAACAATTGGTGGTGGAAACTAGTGGCGAGAATTACTAGTGAAAAATGCTGACGAAATGCTTGCACAGTAAGATGTCAAAAAACAGTAAACACCGCCTGACACCTCTGCCCCGGTTTTTCCGCCGAACCACCGTCGCGCCAACACCCGACGCGCTGCCATCTCGACTGCCCCGCCTACTCGTGACTATTGGGTGTATAAAACACCCCTTTTGCTGGCTTGTGTGAGGGACAAAGAATGGGAGAGACGCGGGAGACTAAGTGACAGTAGGAGAGAGAGAGAGAGATCTGTGAGGGGGGAAGGAGGAGCTGTCGATCATCGGGACCTCGTCGCCGCCATAGAGCGATGACACTGACGAGGTGCTCGCGTCGAGAGAGGGTCACCAGAGATCGCTGGAGCTCGCTGGAAAACTGAGGAATGTCGGCGAACTCAAACTGTACATGTTTCTCTCCCTCTTTTAATTCCTAGAAAGCATGCCTAGGTGTATTTTGATGTGGTAAAGATCATGAAAGCATGAAAACATGATTAACATGTTGGAGAAATGATTTATGAATTTTTAAGGAAATATATGTGGGATTTTGTGAAATATGAGTAATCTTTGAAAACTGGATAGAAATCATGTTAATCTCGTGTTTTGATGGTGTTAAATGATGTCCATGCATGCTCTGGATATTCTTGAATGATTCTTGTGATTCTCGCGGATTTTTATGGAGTTTTCGGTGATTTTCCCACATGGATTTTGTCTGGTTTTTCTGTACTGAGTTTTTAAGGTTTAAGTGGAAATTCCTAGCAGAACTTCCTGGCGAGAACCAATGGCAGATCCTATTGGCGAAAATGGCCAGTGGATCCAAGTGGCGGTTTTGACCAACGGAAATGACCGGTGAAACCTGTGTTTTTTAGTAACCTAGAATGGTCTCAGTAAAGGTGTTTTGAACAAAAACAATGTATGGAATATACATGTAAATACCTGAATAAAGCATGGAAATAAGTAATGAAATAGCTTATGTAGAAATAAAGCTTTGATTATGATTTCCATAAAAATGAGAAACAATATATGTGTGGAAAATGGATGTGGATTAAGGATTTCTTAAAATGAGTAGGAAATGCCTAGAAATGAATATGAATTGATTAATGGACAAATAACACGATCATGATTAGTGAGAACCATGAATGTGAAAATAAGTGATTGAGAATAAGTTGTAATGATGATTTTGAAAAGGGATTTAAAAGAGTTTTTAAAGGAAGACGCTTATGTTTTGAATGATTTGTCGAGATTTGTAGGAACCATATAAGAGCTGATTGGTTGTATCGACAAGGGATAGTGAGACCTTTGAGTAGTCAAGTTTGGTCCAAGGAGTGAGCCTCGTGACATGTGTGTTGTAGTACTGTAGGGCCCGGGAGATAATAACCCGAGGATCCCTCAGTGTAGGTGTTGGTCGGGTCTGGGGTTAGAGTCCCTAGGTAGTCGGGCACCCAAGAGCGTCATAGAGTAGATGCACTCCATGCTTATACCAGTGAGGGTACGCTGCTTTGAGGTTGCGGTCGTGGTGGTTGGACTCTTGTGCGGGGTGGTTCACCGCGACACTACAGTGTAGACGGGGATGGAGCCTCGCCAACTGCTTGAGGTCAGGTTCGTCACCTGTGGCTAGGGTGACACGGTAGGTTTTCTTGAGACAGATTGAGATTTGTGTGTTTGCTAACTTCCAGCCTTGTTTTGTGAATGAAATGATTTGTGCTTTGGGCTAGTTGCTAAATGAGAAAATGACTTCCTAAAATGCATTGAGTAATTTAGAAATGTGCATGAGATTTCAAAAGGAAATGACAAAAGAGTTTTGAAACGTCATGATTTATAAATGTTTTTCTCCAGTTATGTATGTTGGTTTTTCGAGAATAGTGTTTTCCTTGTGATTTCTATAGTGGTTCAGGTTTGCCAATTTGGTGTGTGAGTTTTGGGGCGCATACTGGGTGACATTGATGTCACTCGTGCATGGTTTTAAATTGTTTGTTTTAGGTACTTAGTTGGAGGAGCAGCTTTGTTCTAGTGCAATTTTTGGAGTCACTCATTCACACACAAGTCTGGATTATGTATTGAAATTATTTAATTATTATTTTGCTAAGTTATGTTTAAATAAATTATTTGGGTAATTTCTATACTATTGTGTAGCACTGGGACGTTACATTTAAGTTTTGAAATTAAGTTGGAGTCTAATCCAAAGTTGTTTTCAGAAAAGCATTAAAGCAAGAGGTTTCAAAATAGAAACAGAAAGTGATTGAGAAAAGTATGAAGCTTTTTAAAGAAAAGAGGTTTCTTAAAAAAGACATGTTTTGTCAAGAATTTCCGGAAAGAGATTTAAAGAGTTTGCTTTGGTTTTTGAGAACCTAGAATTTAGCTGTTTGAGGTTTTTCCATCGTGGTTTTGGTAGGCACGTATCGAGTGACTTGGAAGTCACTCACGTGTGTTTCTTTTGTGTTGTTTTGTTTCTAGGTGCTCAGTTTAGAGTGCAGAGCAGTCTGATATTCGTAGTCAAGAGCCACTAGCTGCATACACAGGTTCTGGGTAGATTACAGTTTGTCTTCTTTATTAGTGCATTTAATCCTAGTTTAGTAGCATAGATCCCGTAGCGCCCGATTTGAGAGTGTTACTGGTTACTATTAGGAGTTGAGTTACTGTGCTGTGCGGGTGTATGGATGGAGCTTTAGTGAAAGGTACACAGCCTACCTCGTATTGACAGACTGAGATGGTTGTAGTTGAAGAAGAAGAAGAGGAGTTGAGAGAGGGAGAGAGAGTTGAGAGAGTTGCAGCTGAAGAGAGAGTGAGGGAGAGTTGGGCTGAGAGAGGAGGAGCTGTTGTTGCGGTCGCTGCCATCAGATTGTTATCGTCGTCGATCTTCTTCTTCCCATGGTCGGGTTATGCAGTGGTGAGTTGGGTTCGATTAGGTTTTGAGTTTCTTCTCTTTTCCCTCTATGTGTGGTTGATTTGTGTGTTTTGTCTATGTTGTTGGGTTTGCTCTTGATGCATGGTCATGTTTGGGAGAGGTGAGAGCTATGAAATTCGGGTTATGGTGAAGAGGTCATCAGCAGTTGCAATTGGGTTTTATTAGAGGTTTGTTGAATTGTGAAAATTGGACTCGAGATACATGCTTCATCGAGACTCTTTTGACGTAATTAGAGTTGTGAATCTTTAGAAGCATGTTGATTCTAGCTCCGAGATTGTTTTACAGCATTTAATGATGTATTTATAAGTAAAATTTGTGAATAATGAAGGTGATTGTGTTCTCAACTTCACCATTTACTGTGAGAGCATGTGTAACGTCCCACATTTTCCACAATAATTTAAAACAAATTAAATTACGGGAAAATAAAAGCTAATAGAAAAATATCATTTACCAGGAACCTATGTGTGTGGCTAGGAGACTCTAGACTATATGCACTACGTTAAACCTCTACATGTCTGCACCTGCAAATAAAAAACACAAGGAAAATGCATGAGTGACAAAAGTCACCTAGTATGCACCCCAAAGGAAAACCATGGGAAACAAAACCTTAATTGATTTTCTTTTAAATTCATTTCGCAAACCATTTCGCAAAACTCTCACAAACCAAGCCCACACCAACCAAAACCACAATCGGGGCTCTACTAGCCCAAAACCACAAGTAAAGGCCCTCAATGGCCAAAACCACACATAGTAAGTCAGGAAGACCAGCGTTAGGCAACAAAACTCTGGCCACACGCAGTTCGTTGAGGAGCGACCACAGCGTTCTGCACTGCCACGGTGACAGCCACTCTGTGCATGAGCATTCACCGTCCCGCGATTCTCCCTCTTTGGAGAATCCTCAAAAGCCAACCCTTCCCTGGGAAGGTCGTCCTGTCTCTCATGCATCTTTGTGTAGACACCCCGATATTGAGGTGACTCATAGATAAGCTTTCCAGATGTTGCTTTGGATGAGGCTAACCCAACCACTTTTTGAATCCCATTAGCTAAACCAATCCCAAACCTATGGCAAGTCCACAACCTAATTAGAAATCCAGACAAGTAGGGGAGAGCACCAAGGTAGAGCACTAATGTAGAGCATTTAGCTAGCTCACCAAGTAGGAGCACTACAGTGGCACACCTAGCAGGAGCACTACAGTGGCACACCTAGCTAGAGCACTAGGCTGGCACACCTACCTAGCGCACCAAGCTGGCGCGCAGCCATTTCTCAGACTACTGGCTGCTGGCTTTCCACCTCCCATGGCTGTTACCTCCACCAACGAATATGCCTTGGAATCTTCCCAGGCTTTTCGTTTACGAGGCTGCTAGCATTCCATGGAGTTACCCTTAGGAAATCCTATATAAGGACCCCTATAGGCAGCCATTAGAAGAGGTTAGAAACCTTGATTTCAGCAATCCTGATCTGAGTAAGCATCTTGGGCAAGCTATATACCCCTTCCAGTAGCCTATTCTCGTTTTCTGAAGTATTCCCTTGCATTCCAAAGCATCTTTGGCCCTTCCAAAGCAACGAGGATCCCTCTATCTTTGATATTTCAAGAAGGAACACCTTGAGAGGTAGGTCCTCCTTTGTTTTCCTTCACCTTTAAATCTCAGCCATAGCATCAAGATAAAGCATGCTTTAGACTTCATATATGATCTGATTTTTTTTACTGTTTACATGCAAGTTCCATGATGAGATTGTTTGTTTCCTTCGCAAGATGTTCTATATGCAAATCTATACCTTGTTTGCTAGCATGTTTCTTACTTCTAGCATGAAATCTGCACCTTGTTACTTCCTTTGAGTTGTTTCTTTTCTTTTCTATTCTTTTG
>JAMKQA010090714.1:0-10443 GCA_024699735.1 Posidonia australis
TCAGTTGCTCTACAGAAACGTACCAGAGGGGAGTCGGAGACTTTCTTCTTCTCCACTCGAATCCACCCCGGGGACTGAAGAACACAGTCCAGAGAATCACCAGAGGAAGAAGGGGAAGGAGAAGAATCCAGAATAGAAAAGCAGGAGCCTCCTTTCCCAAAGCTAGGAAGAAAATCGCCTCTGACAGGCAAGATTTCAGCCGCAGGGTCTAATGTCAGAAAATCCGACGGCATGTCAGAGATATGGGGGGAGAGATCAGCACCAGTCAGAGACCCTCTCTCCACATTTACGTCCGACTCGACGTAAAGGGGGGCGAAATCAGAAACGACAGGCGTTTCGTTAGGCAAAGTCAAATCCCCCAGGCCCACCATCTCAGCAGGAAGAGGAGGGAAAAATTGAGAGAAATTTTCTCTCCCCGCAATTACAGATAAGCCCCCAATAATTTCTTTACGAGAATTAAAAGCAACATTAATATCTGGAGGGCAAAACTGGGAAAAACCCCACACAGAAAAAGAGGGTTCTACAGTCTCAGCCACGTCAGCCCCAATGACAGGCTCCGTTCTCCGCCGACCCACCGGGAGTTGCAGAGGCCTCGTCGGAACAGTGCAAACAGAAGGATCTAAACTCACAACATGCGAAGAAGACGAAGAAGGTCCCAAAGAATGCACGGGAAAAAACTCCCGTACCAAACAAAAAGTCACAGGCAGACCATATTCATCAAAATATTCATAGTGAGCATAAGCAAAACAGCGTAATATCTCAGATCCGTAAGCCAAAATAACAGATAGATCAAGATACACTGATGCCATACAAAGGGAGCGTCCCGACGAGACTGATCTGCAAATGAAACTAGCATCCATAGCAATATATCCATTCCAAACATGAGGCATGCTCAAACTAGAAACAAATCCACAAAAAGTAACCGATAAACAAGATCCAGAAGATTTGGGGTTACCAGCTAGGGATCGTCTCCGCGAGGAAACCACAGGAGCAAGTAGCTCCTGCGCCGATCCACTGAGTGGATCCGAAGCCTTCCTCTTCCGACGGCCCCTAGGAGGGGAGGTCGGGGAGGGAGAAGGTTTAGAGGTTACCAAACAAGAAGGCACCGCCCCAGCCCAGCCGTCCCGATCACGCCCCATATCCTCCTTCCGAGAGCGGAGAAAGTAGGGCTCACGACGCCCTTGAGGCATTCGGCGGGCCGCCAACTAGGGGAAGCACAGGGCAGGGAGGAAAAATCACTGAGCAGGAGACGCAGAGGAGCACCGAGCACCGAGAGCAGGAGACGCAGAGCTTTTCTTTTTGCTATATTGTGTATGAGAGATTCACGTGTTGGTGAGGTAGAAAAAGCCCACATAATAGGGATTTTGATGAGTGTTTAGTTTAGCTTTATTTCTGTTGAGTGCATTTAGACGTAGTTGTATAATTAGTATAATTTTTAATTGTAATAAAAAGATAAAAAATTAAATTGTGTAGTTAGGTTGAGTGGTAGTGACTTGGGGTTCGACAGGGACAAAGGGTCAGGGATCTCTCAAGGTTTCTCTCCCTCTCTTTGGATTTCTACTTGGCTCCTAGGGTTTGAAAGTGCCTCCCCTCAAACTCTTGACCTAAGGGGTCTATTTATAGAGTTTGGGAGCTCCAGTTTTCGTCAATTTTGAGTAGAAAATCAATGACTAGGATCAAACTCGTTTAAAAAGGCAAAAAAAATCTTTTTTGATGTCATCGTCGGTCTAGCTGGCGATAGAATATACATGTTTTCGCTTGTTTAGGCAATAAGGCTATAAACCTTGGATTTGCGCATGTGGTGAAACAATAGCTAAATGGCAATGAAATCTGTCACGTTAGCTAGTTGTCAATTGTACTAGTGTTAAGCAACTAAAAACGAAAAAGTTTGAAAATTAAGATTTCAAAATATCCTCATACGAATCTACTAGCAAATAATGACCAAATCATTGATTTTAAATCATCTTTGTAATAGATGGATTTTAAAATAATTCCAAATTTAATTTAAACTCAAATGTTAAGTAAATCAAATTTGAAAATTTAAATCTCGAATAATTACGAGAAAAATAAGTAAAAAAATAATGGATTTATATGATTTTAAATAGATTAGAGATCATCTAGATATTTTGGATATTATCTTTATTTTTAAACATTATCTTTAATTAAATATTGTTATTACATTAAAATGTGATAACTTATCAAAAAAATCTCGTTTTTGCTAAAATAAAGATAAGTACTCTTAATTATCAAGTCATCCAAATTTCAATAATTTTCTAGAATTATTTGATATTTATAATGATTTATATGTTATGTATATAAATTTAAGTGATAGAAAATTATTAAAATTATAATAATTATGGGAAAAATCATGATAATATTTATAAATATCTCTATGTCGTATTAAGGCCGAAGATGACAAGATATATGGTGAGAGATGACCAAGATGCTCGTCGCTTGGTGATGTGGTGCCTAGACATCTCGTTGCTTATCTTAATGGCGACAAGTCATGTTGCCCACTGAACTGGTGATGAGACATGTCACCTATCATGATGATAACATTTTGGTCATTTACATTTTACTCACTATCTTTTATCTTAATCCATAGTGATGCACTAAAACTTCGAAAATACTTCAGAAATTACATGAAATCATATAAATATCTTCTTTAATTTGAGACAATTCTTAATCCATTAACTATGTGGTTCATACAAAAATCACAATGGGAAAGAATTGAGTTTAACCTACTGTAGCTTACATCCCAAATCTCGTTTAATCCCACAAATTTTCCATCCTAACCACATGATATCTATATTTCCATGTATTCCAACACATTCTCATCAATTCCACTATTTTCTATGGTTTTACATGCATTTTATCTCTATTTTCATACATTTAACATGATCTACTGGAAGCATGTAAATGAGCAAGGAGAAGGGCCACGTACCTCGAGTGGCACTTCGGCGATCTTCCTCACTCCCCAGCGAGTCTCCTCTCACCCCGGCAAAGCCTCCTCCATCGGCGATCTAGACCAACCTCCTCCTCCTCAGTCGTGCGCCACTCTTCCTTTTCTTCTCCTCTCTCGGTTGCCTTCCCTCTTCCCACTTGCCTCTGCCTCTCTTTATCCTCTCCTCCTTCCGTGTCACGCAAGCCATCCATCGCGTCGGAAGTAACAGCGAGGCACAGGCTGTTGGGTGGTGGTGGCATGGGTGGGGAAAGGGGAAGAAGAGGAAGAAGAAGAAGACGAAATGGTGTGGGCTCGTGAGAGAGAGAAGAAAAAGAAAAAGAAGGAAAGAAAAAAAGAAAAGATAGGCATACAAACCGAGACGACTGTGCATTCCCAAATCAGGCCCCTCATTAGTCCCAAATCATAGGTAGGTGCATAGAAAGCCAACCACAAGCTCATAAAACCAAGAGACAACAGATTATCCATTAATAAACCATTTACACAATATTATAATTAATGACATGGTTCACAATTAAAATGGATAATCAGGTCCAGATATTACACTTTGTCAACCCTAAGCATCGGTCTTGCTTTCCCTTAACCTTACTCAAAGAGAGGCATCTGTAAACACTCCGATTTGGTAGCCACTTGCATACAAATTCCTTTGATGGAGCTTGTTCCAATGACAACAAGGCACTTCCCAATACCAAAGCCCATTTCATCCTCCAAGCTAGTTCAAAGTCCTAAACCAACCTCAAGCCTCAACCAGTCTACCAAAACAAGCCCACAATCCAAGACACAAACCCAATAGTAAGCCAGGCACACCTTCTAGGTGCAACTTCTGCATGCACATAGTTGGCACACCAATGTGGTGCAACTATGTGGCGCACATACCCTGTATCCGTGAACTTAGCAGTCATGCATCTGTTACATTTTTGTGTCAACAGATCTCCCCGTCACTTGAACTCTACGATGGTTGGTTGCCCAGCCTTGTAAACCTCTTCTCCCATGCAAACATGAGGGGGGCTGGCATTCTGACAACTCAGAGACCCTCATTCATTTCTCCAATAGAGCCTTTCCTCTAGCCAAGACACCTCTGATTCCGACCATCCACTATGATAAACCACTACATTCCAGCCACAACCCGACACACCCGAGTATCCCAACACGATACTGACCTCCTCCGTGCGCCCCCATTGTTGCAAGCCACCACTAGTCTAAAAGAACACCGTCGCGAGCTGTAATGTTGGGAGGAGAACCCACATACGTCCATAGGTATGCTCTCTTCCCTGTCATGTGTACCTATGCTATGTTTCTCTTCATGTTTCAACTGTTTTATTTAGTGTTGCATTAGCATGTTTTCTGTCAGGCCTATGCATGATTTACTGTCATTCATATACACCATTTCTGGGAGTCGGTGATGGGTTCACGTGACCCATGTTAGGCTGACGGCCTGAGCACACGGCAGGCCCACCTAGAGGCACCTTCTCTCTTCCCCTCTCTCTGCTGAACTAGCTAGGAATTTACTCGATGTTCACGGCCACTACCATGGCTGACTAAACCCGTGAACTCCGATGAAGTTTGGTGAGGGGCAAGGAGGAAATGTTTTAGCACCCCACTGCATCTGCATTGCATCCTAGCCTCTCCACTCGCTCCCTACATCCACTGGTAGCGTCGGAAGGGTTCACTGGAGCCCATGGCCTGAGTTCACGGCCTTGGACATCGTCAAAACCCAATGATGGAGGTAGGAGATGGGTAGAAACTCCCACACATCCTAGGACCTCATTCAAACACTAAACCTACTCATCATCATCCACTCATGCTTCCTAGACCATAAGTTGCATGTTTCAAATGCCGACATTCCACCATTCTAGCGAGGAAGCTTGCAGTCTACAATAAGGTACATGGGGCGCACAAAGGTTGTGCAATCTCTAGGTTTACCAACCCAGTGCCCTTGCTTTGTCCAGAACACAGACTACAATAAGAAAAGCATGTTTTGCAAGTTTTTCATGGTTTGCTCTTGACTCCTTGGCATCGCATCTTGCATCCTGAATGTTTACTTTGCATTTTGAATGGTTTGGATCAGGTTTCAAGCAATGAAACTCGTAGTCTGGGTTGCAGAGCCTTGGGCACAACTATTAGGCACAACACCCAAGCACAACTAGCTTGCACAACATCCAAGCATAACTCTGTTTTAATCTAGAGCGCAGGTTACTGAGTTGAGCCCTATTTTGCATGCTTTTTTCAATCGATTTTTGCATTTTTATCCCTAATCCATCATCCCACATATCTAGATTATACTTCCGCATACCATTCAACATTGTACACGCATACATTGGCATTTGATTTTCATGCATTATGGCGATGATGTTTACTATATTGCGTTCTTTTGATTAGGCGCAATGGCCTTGCATATATCCTTAATGGATCATATTGACGCCATTTCCATGTGCAATTGCCTCGGTCAATAACCCATATAGCGTTACTGAGCATTAGATAACATAGTTTTTCGCCCTACATAACTCATTCGCATTAGCATAATATCAAGCATGCATTTTAGACATAAGTAAGCACATACATGCATAAGCCACACATGCGAGTGACAAGCCTAAAAAGACTGATTCATCGGGTGTGTGGGGGTGCCTAACACCTTCTTCACACATAACAGGTGTTCTTGTCCTTTCTTTGGCACGTAATGACCTATGTGTCGCATCCCTTAGGCATAAAGCATCGCATTTGCATCATCATTTTTTCGCATTTTCATACAATTGACCCTATCTCTCATTTTAAGTAGATTAGGTGACGACTCCCATTTTCTTTTTGCATCCTCCAGCTTTCGCCAAGGTTTTCACTGTGACTTTGTTCAATCTTGTGTGTTCAGCTTTCATGCCTTGCACGAGTAGTCGCCAACATGGTTACACCATGCGATACAGAGGCTTCAAAATTGCACCAACTCCGAGCACCATATTCATTGAGAACTCTGTCTCCCTGTGAGGTGGCATGCTAGGCAACACAAAAGTAAAAACATCAGGATATTGACCTACTACAAAAATGTTGTGAACTTTCAGCTCAAGAGACGTGGAGGTAACCATCCTGGCTAAATACCCCATACATCCCTTACCTAACAACTTGTAAACCTTCATATTTGAAAAAACAAACTTAGACTTACCTTGGCACACACCTTGTAAAAAGAAAGTCACCATTTTTTTTTTTGGGTAACGGTAAGTTAATTATATTAATTACTGGCTATGAAACCACTACCAAGAGCAAAATAAGTCCATATTATAAAATTAAGGAACATATAGTCCCAAAATCAGCATGAATGCTGTCAACAGAATTGTCCAAAGTAAAAATACAAGCATACAAGCATTGCTGAGTAACAGGTAAACTGATTAAGGAGAATTTAATCAGTGGATGCATTCGCAGCTGAGTGAGATTCCTAAGCTTCAAGTGAAGGAATTGCACTTAGTGGAGCAGAATGCTCCAACTCCCATGTATTTTGCATCTGTGAGACTACCTGAAGAGATTCATCCATCTCAAAACCTGAACACAGATTATCTATCCAAGAGTTCATAAGAGAAATAATTTAAATAATAATCAATACAGTAGTAGATACTTTTCCTCAAAAGATTATATTATTTCTTTCCTTCCAAATACACCAAGCCAAGGCAGGGATTAGAGAATACCAGCCCATAGTTGGTAAACCAAACACACAATCAGGTAAAAAATTGTATATATCAACAATGTGAAAATAACCAGGATATAAAGAATGTTCCAGGAAAAAATTCCATATTGCAGAAGCAAAAGAACAATGTAAAAATAAGTGGGATGTTGTTTCACTAAAGGAATTGCACAATATACATATTTTGGAGCCATCCCAACCTCTCTTACTTAGGTTATCGCTAGTGAGAATTTTATTAGAAACAACCAACCAAGAAAATAACTTAACTTTAATTGGTACCCATGATTTCCATATATTTTTGTAATGAGAGAATCTAATGCCACCATCATTAACAACTTTATAACAAGACTTAACAGTAAATCTGCCATCACCAGCTAGAAACTATGAAATTTTATCAACCCTAGTATTTAACTGAATACCATTCATAATTTCAGAAAAAGAAACAAGTTGAGCTTGAAATGCTGGTGAAAAATCAAAACTTGGGTCCAAGTTGAGCATAACCTGAGGATCATCATTATGCAGCTCCAAAATTCTCTTAACATATGCTTTTATATGATTGGAAATATCATATAGTTTAGGGAACTTAAATTTAAGGGTTATCCCATCCAACCATTCGTTTTCCCAAAAGATAATATCTTCTCCACTATATATTTCAAATCTTTGAAAAGCTATTGACAATATTAAAGCAAGTTTTTTACTCATGCCATAATGGAGAACTTCTATTGCTAGTAGAATTTAGAATTGGATCTGGCTAAAAGCGAAAGAAATACATAGCCCTCAGTAATAAGGGCCATTTCAATTGAGGAGTAGGGGAAAGCAATTGCCATAATAGTTTACTTTTAAGTGCCAAGTTAAAATTCCTCAGGTTTATAATACCCCATCCCCTTTCTCTTTTTGATTTACACAATAGCTTCCAATTGACTAAATGATAATGCTTATGGCTGAAAGATGTTGATTTCCATAGAAATTGCCTTCTAATTTTGTCAATGATATTTTCTACCTTAGTGGGGAAGTGCAAAACAAACATGTAAAGGTGGGAATTGCAGATAACACTACATTCACCAGAATCAACCTACCACCCAACGTCAAGTATTGAGCTTTCCAAAGTGATAGCTTATTTGAAATTTTTTCAATTACTGGGGTCCAGTCCTTAAAAGTAGTTTTTCTAAAGTGCAGAGGCAACCAAAAGTAAGTAATAGGTAAGCTAGCTGCCTAGTAGCCCAGCACTTCACAACTACATCTTAGGATAGAGTCAGAAACTCCCACACCAGTTAATGAAGACTTCTGAAAATTAATCTTAAGTCTCGAGCAGGTCTGAAAGCAACACAAGAATTCTCTTGATGTTTACCATATTTTCTTCCTTATCTGATAAAAACAAAATGGTGTCATCTGCATATTGAATGTTAACAATATTAGGTCCCCTATTAGGAAAAGGTATCCTAGAAATAAGATTATTACTTGAAGCTGCATCATTCTATTTAGAATATGGGTGACCACTATGAATTGTAATGGGGATAAAGGATCCCCTTGACAAAGCCCATTAGTTGCTCCAAAAAAACATTTTGGTGAGCCATTAATTAATACTGAAAATTTGGCTATGTAAATGCACATTTTAACCCAAGAGACCCATTAAGGCCCACATCCTATTTCCGTGGGAGCCTTGAGAAGGAAGTCCCAATTAACATTATCAAAAGCCTTTTCAAAGTCCAATTTAAGAATGAAACCTGGTATATTAGCAGTCTTCATGTAATCTAAGGTCTCTTGAGTAACTAAATAACAACCCCCAATGTATCTCCCAGCTAGAAAAGCACATTAGGAGTTGTCTATGATGTCATTAAGGATAGGAGTAAATCTAGTGGCTAAACACTTTGTAAAGATCTTATAGGAGCTATTAAGAAGGCTAATTGGTCTAAATTCTTTAATGCACTGCGCTCCTTCTTTTTTGGGGATAAGAGCAATGAAAGTTTGATTGATGGGTTTTAGAAATTCTGCATCCCAAGATTCATGAAAGTTTTGAAACAACTCAAAGATATCCAGTTTTAAGTTTTCCCAGAATTGTTGGAAGAAAATAAGAGAAATCCATCTAGCCCAGGAGATTTGCCACTTGGAAGGCTAAAGACACTTCTTTTAATTTCTTCTAAATTGAATGGAACCTCCAAAATGTCTGAGTTAATTATTTTCCTAGGGAGTAAGAAGTCCCAGCAAGCTCCTCCATTTGTTGATAATTTTTATTGAATAGCTTTATGAAGTGTTTTTCCACTTCATAAGCTATTGTCACAGGAGATGTTAGGAGAATGTCATAAACCATAAGATAGGACAAAGTGTTTATCCTCCTGTGACACCTAATCATATTATGAAAAAAAGTTGTGTTCAAGTCCCCCTCTTTAAGCCATTGGATTCTAGATTTTTGTCTCCAATATATTTCTTACTCCAATAGGAGGTTATAATGCTCAGATCTAAGGCACTTCTTGAGATCCCACATATCCTTGTCTAATGGGGATGATTTTGCCATAAGATCAATCTTAGAAATTTGAGACTCAATGGATGCAAGTCTATTTTTTCTTTCCTCCCTAACTGGAATAATCTAATTCTTAATATGTATCTTAAGATCCTTAAGCCTTTGTGCTAAACAAGAAACAAGGGAGGAGAGTGTATAGGTGCCATTGCTTTTTAATCAATAATCTCCTGCCATTTCTCTAAAACTAGGAATATGCAATCAAGATTTATAAAATTTAAAAGAAGAGGACCCTCAATCACATGGTTTGGTATCTAGTATAATTGGTATGTGATCAATACCATCCTTGCTTTCCCAACACACAAAGTGTCAGGAGAGAAGGAAGATCAATCAGAATTAACAAGAAACCTATCTAGCTTCACCATTGTGGGTGGGGATTAAAAATTTGACTATGTATATTGACAATTGTTGGGAGAAAAGTCCACTAAATGGTTAGATTCTATAAATTCATTGAAATCAGACATCTAAGCAGTGATACCAACTTTAGAAGAGTGCTTGTAAGAGAATCTAATAATATTAAAGTCTCCCCCAATTACCCAATTTTTGTTAACATTTTTGCTAAGAAATTCCAATTCAAATAAAAAAGCATATTTTATTCTAAGTTCACAAGGTCCATAAACACTAGTAAGCCACCAAACTAAACCATTATCATGTGATTTAAATTTAATAATAAGTTATAAGAGGCCTGATTAGTATCAACACACTCAAATAAATCATTATTCCATCCTATAAGGATGCCACCAGATGCCTCCAAAGAAGGAAGGCAAGTCCATAGGGAGATTTTGCATCCACCCAAGGAGCTAAGTGTTGTAGGGGTGAAGTCTTCTTTGTTAGTCTCTGTGACCGTGCCGTGCCCGACCCGGAGGGAGGGGGTGTGGGGAGGAGACCACAGCCATGCCGATGACGGCGAAGGCGCAAGGAAAAAAAAAGAAAATGGAGTCGCCACCTAGTCTTTTAAGGGAAAGACGAGGAACACCACAATAGGATGAATGCAAGTGATGCAAATGGGAAGGTTGGATGTCTGCTAACCAGAGAATGGGTAAGGATTCCAATTACGCACGAGGAAGGTATTAGGCACCCTCGCACGTCCGAGAAACTCGGTCTTTCTAGTCCAAATGCTTGCTAAGGTTTGATGAATGTTTGTTAAACTAGGATGATGCTCTAATCATGCTAATGTGTATGGATGTGACAAGACTAAATGAATGTGCAAGACGATGCGTGAAAACTGCGAAGAAATCCACATCAAATCATGATAAAGTCGTGAAAATCAAAAGGGGAAAAAATAACCCGTGATGGGGTTAA
>JAMKQA010090717.1:0-10687 GCA_024699735.1 Posidonia australis
CCCCCCCCCCCCCCCCCCCCCCCCCCGCCCCTATAGAATAAGGGATTGGATTTGTGTAGGTGTTTATAGGAATTGTTCTTGTAAGCAAAGAAAAATATCAACCATTGAATATATCTAATGACTGTAATAGATGTCATGACATCACGGCATGGCGATGACACGATGGCACATGACAACAGTACGAGGTAGACAGTGACATGAGGTACATGAGATTGTGGCAACATGAGGCAACATCACGAGGTACACAAAGGCACAATGGCACACTACGATAGAGGTACAAAGGGGCAATGGTGGCACATGGATGGAGCTATCAGGGAGGAGAAAGAGGAGCATGTTGGAGGGGCAACAGCGATTGAGAGGGGTGGGGAGGTAATGACGGCGACATATAGGGAGACAATGATGAGGAAGAGGATAGAGGTGACAAGAGTGGGATGGGGGAGGAGGAAGAGGAGGCAGTAGCAGAGGAGGAAGAGATGTAGGAGGTGGAGGAGAAAGAGGAGCGTGTTGGAGGAGCGATAGTGGTGGATAGGGGTGGGGAGGCGATAACGACGACGTGTGGGGAGGAGAAAGTGGAGGACAGAGGCGACGTGAGAAGAGGAAGATGAGGAGAAGGTGACAAGGGATTTTAATCTGAAGTGGGATGAGGAAGAGGAGGCAACGGAAGAAGAGAAACAGGAGATGATTGGGGATTTTAATCTCAATCATTGATTAGGTACCTACAAGAAGACTTTCTTTAAGCACTTATTTATGCATTTTTGCTTATAATAAATTACTTTTTAGGTCTACCAACTATATCTTCTTAGGGTATAGTCGTTTACTCCAAAATATTTTTTTTCTAGGCTTAGTGTTGGATGAAAATTCTTTTGCTTTTTCACAAATCCAGCTCAACTACTCATCAAACAGTTGTACTATTCAATCCTTTGTTCAATCAAAAAGTTTTTCATGCTACTTCTTCATTTTCAAATCATGAATAAGTGCCCGGTGCTTCCTCTTTTGACTAGTAAGAGAACATTCTGCTGCTTCCTCTTCTGAATCTATCCAACATTCAGTAGATCATGCTAGTCCCTCATCTCACTTGCTGTCTCATCTAGCTCTGCATAAGCTAAAGCTTCATATATTCGTACCGCTTCTGGGAGGACTCATCTCGTGACTACTAACTCATGGCTAGCTTTAGCAAGAAGCTGACTTTTCGCCGTACATTGTATCCATTGCCTCAAATTTCCATTATTGCTGTCACAACATCAGAACTTCATTTACATGCAACAACCCAAGGGTTTGAGCATCTTGATTTTTGGATCTTGTTTGTAAGCTTAGTAAAGCACACTATGAATTAAAACCAGCTCCTAGAGCTAGGTTTTACAAAGTTGATCAATTGTTTAATTGATGAAGGGTTTGTTGGGTCAACATATACTTCTCTATTCATTTATCAGAAAAAATAGACTTTGATATACTTTCTTGTATATGTAGATGATATTCTAATTACCGGCAATAGTACCAGAGTCTTGTAATAGGTTTTAGTAAATCTAAAGAAGGTGTTTCCAATAAGAGACTTGGGTTTCCTGTTTCCCTTTAACTTTTGGGTATTGAAATTATCAAGAATATTGTTGGCCTTTGTCTGCCACAATAGAAGTATGTTCTAGATCTTCTAGTGAAAACAAATCTTATTGGTTAAACCTAGTAGCACTCCTATGATACCCGCAAAGCAGCCATCCAAGCACAGGGGCAGGCCTTTTCATGTCCTACTTATTTGCAAATTATAAGCAACCTTCAGTATCTTTCTCTCGCACAACTAGATATTTTTGCTATAAATAGACTCAACCAAATGATGCATTGTCCTATCGGTGAAAATTGGGTTGTTGTGAAAACCCTACTAAAGTATCTAAAAGGAACTACTCATTATAGTCTTTTATCTTTCCTTACTTAGAAAGTTCCAACTTTCTTAGATGTTGATTAGGATTCTTGTCTTGATGATGGGAAGTCTACCATAGGTTTGATAATTTTCTAGGAAACAGTCTAGTATCATGGAACTCAAAGTGAGCATTTGTTAACTAGTTCTTTCGGCTCTCCCAAATTTGGCTCCCATTGAGAGCTAATTCTCCAAATAAACACCATCCATGGAGAGCACTCTTCTTCAAATTTTTCACTCCCATCATTGTAGAAAACAAAGCAAAATAAGAGCTAGTTTCGGCAGCTTTAGCAGGAAGTCTATAAATTTTTGGTCACATAATGTGATCATGTTGGTGACTGCTTGCAGGAGGCATGGAAGGGCCAAGCACACGAATTGATAATGTTATGATGAGATGGAAAATCCAAGAAAAGATATTCGACTCAAAAACACCAAAGTAAAAGTATAATAATAAAGATAAGAAAAATGAAGTCGTCACCTAGTCTATTTAGAATTAGAAGACGAGAAAAACTGAATATAATTAAAATACGATAAAAACAATTCAAGTATGTAAATATGATAATCCATGCCAAATGAATGTGACACATAGGTCATTGTAAGCTAAAGAAAGGGTAAGGACTCTTGTTATACATGGGAAAGGTATTAGGCACTCTCATATGTCCAACAAATGTGTAAGGATTCTTGGCTAAATCGCTCACATTTGTTGCTAATGCAAATATATGCTTGCTCCTTAATGAATGCCTAGAGATGGATGCTTGTCATGTCAAAGTATGAATAAAACGTGCGGGGAAGCAAATATGTAGTAAATCATGTGATCTAATGCTTAACCACACTATACGTGTTCTGAACCAAGGCACTCATGCATAAGAATCGCGTTGGTACAATCCACTAAAGATGTATACTAGATCATTGCGTCTGATTTATGGAACTTCAAATAGTAAGCATCATTATCTTAATGGATGAATGTCAAATGCCAAAACATGTATAAAATCATGCGATGCCAAGTGCCACACAAGAGTACAAGTAAATCATACAGAAAATAGATCAGAGCGCTAGGGAGCTAAGATGCATGCAAGTGTGTGCTCAGTTTTGTCATTTGCTCTGGATCTGGTGATCTGCGTTGGTTAGTCATGCTAATGACTCTCGACTGTGAGTCATGCCACTTGCTCGTGACGGTTCGTGCTCCAAGTTTTACAGAGCATGTTGCAAGCTTTTCATTGCACAAGATGATGCGAATGCCATGTAGATCAATTGTAAAAAACTTGTAAATATGCCAAAGTACGTATGAGTATGAAGACATGAATGTCATTAAAATCAAACATATATGCAAGCATCCTCTTTCGCTCGATGCTTAACCCATTGTAACATCACTGTCGACAGACACACAACCAAAAGAAGATGGTTCTTTGGCTATGGGTGCATGGTGAGCATTGAGGAAGTGTCAGGAGGTGGAGGGAGATGTGGAGATGGGTCACGACCTAAGCTTAGTGGTCGACAGCCTCACATGACTAGCGAACCCATCGCAAAAAAAAATAAAGCATGTAGTGTGAGGTAACAAACCAGACAAACCAGGGACAAAACCATGTCGAGAATGCATCATGAAGCAAAAGGAGGAGCTAGTTATATTCATGGAATGAAAACCTACTTGAGTCGATGTGTGGTTGTCTCTCCCAATGCTGGTAGTTCACTCTAGGACGTAGCTCAACATCGACTGAGGGAGGCAAAGCTTAGTTTGGTTGTAGTGTGTAGAGGTTAAAGAATGTATGGGAAGTGCTAGCTAGGTTGCGTAAGGTTTGGACGTGCTAGAGGTGCTGTGAGGATACTTGGCTGTAGTGTTGGTGGCCAATAATGGTGGTGCTTAGCCAATGATGTTGTGGTGTTGTGGAAGGATTGTAGGCCTAGGTTGGCTTTTGGTGGCAAAGGCAGTGGGTTTATAGGGCCAGGAAAGATGTTGTAATGGCAAGGGAAGGCTGTAGGGTGACTGATGGTGTGGCGAGTTGCGATGGCTGTCGATGAGAGAGGATGGTGTAGTGGTTGATGTCTTGTCAGCAAAGTTGGTTTTTGGACAGACAACCTCGTCATGGACAAGGTGGGAGAGGTTATATAGATGGTTTGCATGCATGAGAGTCACAAATGATAAACAAAATTCAAAGAGGACGGTTGTGATTGAATGAAGAGGGATAGGATTGGGATAAGGGGTATGATGGTCCAACAATGTCAAGGGACACACTTAGATCCATGCGAACCAATAGGAAGCGAGGATTTGGTGGTCTAAAAGTGAAAGGACCAACTAATTTCTTAGTAGCTTTGTTACTGTAACGCCCTGATCCCAGACACGCTACCATAACACAGTATCAAGCATAATTACACTAATTACAGAAACATCAAATAACTGTAACTAAGGCTCACCTTCAAGATCACAATGTGCGGCTTGAAGCTCCAACTCCTGCATCGGAACTCGACTGCACGCGGTTTGCACCTGAAAACCAAATAGCACGTGTGAGTGACATCAAAGTCACCCAGTACGCGTCTCAAAACATACAAATCACAAAACCTCGGTAAAATCATAAATCTCATTCTTATCATTTTTCAAAATTTGGTTTTCTCTTTTTGAAAATCATCCTTTCTTTTATTAGACAATTACTTGGGAATTCAATCCCAATCCATGCTTTTTCAAAAGTTATATTTCCTTTTCTTTTCTCAAAACATTTGGAAATTCAATCTAATACTACTTTTTCTTTCAAAACATTCCTTCACATTTCTTTCAAAAACCTTTCGAATTCATTTTCCAAAGTATTTCCCTTTTCAATATTTGGGATTCCTTCCCAAAACATATTTTCAAATTCACATTTCTGACCAGATCCAACCTAAAACACAATGCCCCATTAGGCTCAAAATCAAATCATAAACACTGGTAGCCTGAAATTGTTCGGTCGTTCGAAATCCCCTGATTCGGTCTACCGAATTTCCCCCGGTCGTCCGAATCAGTGGTCCAGGGAACCACCTGGGAGCATTTCAGCATACCAAACTCAATTCGGCATACCGTTTTCTGCGATTGCAGAAAACCTCCCCAACCTCCGTCGTCACTTCTCCTTAAAGTAGGAGTAAGGAGCTGACCCCTCTAAAAGACCACAATAATTACAAGTAAAACATGGGGTGTAGACCTCCATGTCTACTTCAAAACCCTTCAATCCAAATATAAAACCATTAAGCATGCTGTTCTATGGAAATTCACAAAGGCATAAGACTCATATGACATCACTGTAGCATGCATCAAGAATACCCACGAAAATCTCACAAAACATCCATGAATCAACATGATATCAACATAACCACATTATTCATCTCATTCCCAACAATTTCTCGATTTTTGCATGATTTTAATATCATTATCCACGATTTAACCCTAATCGTCAACATGCCCTAACCGGAAAAGGAAGGAGGAGGGGAGATGTGTACCTGGCTCTGGCGAGCCTCGTGTGCCCTCAAGCTCTGGCGGTGCACGGCACCAGCCTTCCCCCTACACTCGCTCGATCTCCTTCAGCGCGCGACTCCTCCTCAGCCTCCACACTCCCTTTCGTCCTCTCTCTGGTTTCTCCACTCCTCTCCTATGCCGCACGCCTCCCTTTAAAGCCACTACCGCCTGCCATCCCGGCGGGTTCCGTTGGCCTCCTGCCAGCCTCGCTATCGCCGACGGGACGGGTAACCCTCCCTCTAGGCCTCGCGTGTAGGGGAAACCAGGTCACAGGAAGAAGAGGCACAAGGCACATGAGGTTGGTCTCTTTGACCAGGTCCACCCTCAGGTCCAAGTGGGTTTTACCCCAAACACGGGTCCCAGTTACAAAATAGACCCACAAACCAAAGAAGTCACACCACAAAGGGGAAATCAGGGGCACAAAACACAGGAAGAGACCGCATCCAATAAACACAACCTGGATTTGCCATTAATAAACCACACACAAAATAATTAGAAGAAATTCCATGGTTTATATTAAATGGAAAAACAGGCACAGAGATTACAGCCATACAATGCCTCATATGGTGCCATACCAATACTTGCATGGTAACTGTTATTATATGCAAACTCAATCAGAGGTAAATGATCCTCCCAGCTACCACTAAAGTCCAAGATGCAGGCCCTCAACATGTCCTCTAGTGTTTGGATGGTCCTCTCTGTTTGGCCATCCGTCTGGGGTTGGAAAGCAGTGCTAAAATTCAACACTGTGCCAAAAGCCTCCTGCAGAGCTCCCCAAAATCTCGATGTAAATCTTATGTCTCTGTCAGACACAATTGACACTGGAACACCATGTAATCTCACAATATCTGCCATATACAACTCTGCCAATTTGCCAAAGGAAGATTCACCCTTATTGGCAAGAAATGTGTCGATTTCGTAAGGCGATCCACTATCACCCACGCAGTATCATTCTTTCTTCGGCTTCGCGGCAAACCCGTCACAAAGTCCATCGACCCATCTTCCCATTTCCATACTGAAATGTCTAGAGGCTGCAAAGTCCCTCCGGGCTTCTGGTGCTCTATTTTCACCATCTGGCAGGTTACACACTTCGCCACATACTCAGTAATTTCTCTCTTCATCCCAGGCTACAAAAAGTTCCTCTTCAGGTCTTTATACATCTTAGTGCTACCGGGATGAATAGAGTATCTGGAGCGGTGGGCTTCATCCAACAAACTATTCTTGATTTCCTTTGTCTAAGGTACATATAATCTCAAGTCATACCTCAACCCACCGTTTACCCCTACTGAAAAATGAGGGGCATTACCAACTTTCAGCTTCCTCCAGATATTAGACACAAATGAATCATATTGCTGAGCTGTGACAATCGCCTCGATCATCCTTGGGTGAACAGACAAGTTAGCCAGCACTACCCTGGCGGGTCCCTGAGACTGCCTCCGAGGCCTGCATTTCACTAGTCCCTCCAACAATTTCGATTCATGGATCATCAGACTAGCCATCACATGAGTGCGTCTGCTCAAAGCATCTGCAACTACATTAGCCTTCCCTGGGTGGTAGGACAAATTGAAATCATAATCCTTAATATACTCCACCCGGCGCCTCTATCTCAGGTTCAAATCCTTCTGAATAAAGATGTACTTCAGACTCTTGTGATCTGTGTACACCTCAAACTGTTTGCCTTATAGATAATGCCTCCAAATCTTCAAGGCGAACACAACAACAGCCATCCTTAAATCATGGGGGGGTTAATTCTTCTCATGATCTTTCAACTAGCGCGAGGCATACGCTACCACCCTACCATGCTACATCAGCATACATCCCAAACCAGTCCCACAGGCATCATTGTAGACTGTAAAACCGACACTCCTGGATGGCAAAGTCAAAACTGGAGCCGATACCAGACGAGCCTTCAACTCATCGAAGCTCTCGTTGCACTGCCAATCCCAGGCAAAGTGCACTTCCTTCCTGGTCAATCTGGTCAATGGTGCAGCAATCTTGGAGAAATCCAAAATGAATCTCCTATAATATTCTGCCAGGCCTAGAAAACTCCTAATCTAAGTCACTGTCTTTGGTCTGGCCTAGCTGTTCATAGCTTCCACTTTGGTTGGATCTACCATGATGCTTTCTCCTGAAATAATTTGACTAAGGAAAGACACCTCTTCCAGCCAAAACTTGCACTTGGAGAATTTGGCATAAAGCTGATGCTGCCTCAACGTCTCCAGTACGATCCTCAAATGCCTCTGATGGGTCTAAACATCCAGAGAATACACCAAAACATCATCCACAAAAACAACCACAAATTGGTCCAAATGGGGTCGGAACATCCTATTCATCAGGTCCATAAAGGTAGTCGGAGCATTCGTCAACCCGAATGGCATAACCGAAACTCATAATGTCCATAACGAGTGCGAAAAGCTATCTCTTGCACATCTGGCTCACTAATCCTCAACTGATGGTATCCAGCTCTCAAGTTTATCTTGGAAAACACCGATGCCCTTTGCAGCTGGTTGAACAAATCATCGATCCTGGGCAGTGGATACTTGTTCTTAACAGTGATCTGGTTCAGCATTCGGTAATCTATACAGAGTTGAAGTGAACCATCCTTCTTCTTCACAAACAGAACCGGTGCTCCCCAAAGTGAAACACTAGGACGAATGAATCCCTTATCCATCAGTTCTTGCAGTTGATTCCGGAGCTCCCTTAGCTCAGCAGGTGCCATCCTGTACGGAGCCTTAGAAATAGGACCTAATACCGGCACCAAATCAATCGCAAACTCCACTTCCCTGTGCTGTGACATTCTAGGTAATTCCTTTGGAAAGATATCGGGATATTCCCTCACCACCGGCAAGTCCTGAATCTTGACCACAGGCGAAGTAGAAACTGTCACACAGGCCAAATAAGCCACATTACCTCTCGCTAGATGATGATAGGCCTTGAGAGCAGAAATTACTTTCCTAGACTCACTTGGTCTTGCGCCCTGTACCATACACCAGCCTTGGCCTGGACACTCTGCCAGAATTGTCCTCTTGGCACAATCTATCACAGTTGAATGCTGTGCCAGCCAATCAATTCCCAAGATAACATCATAATCCTGCATATCCATCAGGATCAAGTTGGCTTGAAAATTCCTGTCCCCCAGCTGAATATCAACCGGTCTCAAATACCACGCCAGATTGTGTTCTCCCAATGGAGTGACCACATCTAGGTGGAATGCCAACCTGGCTGGCCTTATCTCGATCTCAGAAGCAAACGACTTGGAGACAAAAGAAAATGAACTCCTGGAGTCGAACAAGACTCGGGCCATCTGATCAGCCACAAGGAAAGATCCTATAATAAACACACCATAACCATAATCATAATAAGAAATAATGTCAGTTACACATAGGATCTATCATTACATGACAAGACTTATCAAATACAGCCGTGCTAGTTCTCACCTTCTACCACATCTCCAGATGGACCAACATCTGGGGCAGCATTGGAGAACACTCTCCCCTTGGTAGGCTGATGTGGCATATCACTCGCTGGCTTTGGCTAACTAGGACAGTCCTTCTGGTAATGTCCGGACTTCCCACATTTGTAGCAGACTACTCTGTCCAAATTCCTCTGCCTTTGCTAACATTGCACCGCTACATGCCCTATCTTGCCACAACATGGCACGGTCCCATCTGTGGGCAACTACTGGACCCAGCATAGCTGAAACCCATGCTCTCTTCTCTACCAGACGTAGGCCGTTGGTTCCGCTTCTTCCCAGAGCTGCCAGAGCTCCCAGAACTTGGTGCTCCCGTCACAGACGGTAGAGAAACGGAAGGTCGAGAGACAGACTTTCTCCCCTTTTCCTTCTTGGGATACTCTTCCTGAAACAGCCTACAATCATCCTCATAGCGGCTGGAAAGCTCAACGGCCTCCGCTAAAGTCTGGCATCTGAAGCCAATAACTCTGGATCTCAGCACAAGATTCGGTCCCTCTACAAATCTCTTGGCTCTGTTCTTCTCAGAAACCGCAGCCTGAGAGAACTGCTCTAGCCGAAGGAAGGACGACTCATACTCAGCCACAGATAGACTACCTTGCTTCAGGTTCCTAAATTCTCTGTCCAACTTATCCCTCTCATGCTCAGGGAAAAACCTCTCGGAACTCATCCCAAGAGGTCATCAACAGGTTCACGTTCAGGAATTTGGTGCGGTGCGCTGTCCTCCACCACTGATCCGCAGCACCCTTGAGCTGGAAAGCTGCGATTTGGACCCACTTCTCTGCTAGACCCTCGATCCCCTCAAGGATCTTTTCCACCTCCAGGAACCAAGCCTCACACTCCTCAGGAGTGCTGCACCCATCAAAAGTCAGCGCGCCAAGCTAGCGGAACTGCTTGATCCACGAGTCTCCCTTCGCCTCATCCTTGCTGCTACTGCCAAAGGACTGGGCGAAACCCCACATCATCTCGCCAAATTCTCGTCTCATCCCCCTCCAGGTGCTACCCTCTCCCGTCTCAGAGTTGGGTACAAGGGTCTTGCCACGACCGTGGCCTCGGCGAGACATCTTCCAGCCAGCTCCACAAAACACAACAATCTAAAGTTTCAAGTGCACGACTCACTATTGTGCAGCCATAGAGAGCCACTAGACCGGACATCACCAAGCCGGTGCTCTAGGTGTAACCTTAGCTCTGATACCACTCTGTAATGCCCCGATCTCGGGCACGCTACCATAACACAGTATCAAGTATAATTACACTAATCACAAAAAACATCAAATAACTGTAACTAAGGCTCACCTTTAGGATCACAATGTGCAGCTAGAAGCTCCAACTCCTGCACTGGAACTTGACTGTACACGGTCTGCACCTGAAAACCAAATAGCACGTGCGAGTGACATCAAAGTCACCTAGTACGCGGCCCAAAACATACAAACCACAAAACCTCGATAAAACCATAAATCTCATTCTTATCATTTTTCAAAACTTGGTTTTCTCTTTTTGAAAATCATCCTTTCTTTTATTTGACAATCACTTGGGAATTCAATCCCATTCCATGCTTTTTCAAAAGCCATGTTTCCTTTTCTTTTCTCAAAACATTTTGAAATTCAATCCAAATGCACTTTTTCTTTCAAAACATTCCTTTACATTTCTTTCAAAAACCTTTGGAATTCATTTTCCAAAGTATTTCCCTTGTCAATATTTGGGATTTCTTCCCAAAACACACTTTCAAATTCACATTTCTGACCAAATCCAGCCTAAAACACAATGCCCCATTGGGCTCAAAACCAAATCATAAACACTGGCTGGCAACTGGTTAAAACATCATCATTTCTTTTCA
>JAMKQA010090718.1:0-10918 GCA_024699735.1 Posidonia australis
AAAAACACGGCACAAGGGTTGTTGTTCTCTTTTCTCTCTTAACCCTAAAGTGGACGGCCATGGGTATTTATATCCTTGGCCCAAATTCCACCTTTTCCCTTGAGTACATTAAGTTACAAATATATGTAGCAAAACAAATACAAATATGATAGAAGACACATTCATTACATAATGGTTATCTTACTTGTTCTTGTGTCAATTTAATTATCTCTCTAAGATTAATACATATATACACCCTATATATATGTATTAATCAACTCTTAAGATATTCAAAAAATTTTCAAGGTTTGGTTCAGCATACCAGTAAAATTAGGTATTCAGAAATCTCCTGATTCGACATACTGAAAAATTTCGGTATGTCATTTCAGACGATAACTGCATACTGAAATCTACTCTGAAATAGACTTATTTACTAGAGTTGGGTCCTCTAGCAAACCAACTTCAAGGAAACCAAAAATTCTATAAAAATTCTCAAAGCAAGAATTCTAAGTCTACTTTTATTTGGAACAAGTTTTATTCCAATCTCATATCCATAACTCGAGATATAAATGCTTGAAGCCATAAGACTCAATCTTGCATACTTAATGGGTCCTCAAACTTCACAAAAGTGCTGGTATTCTTTTTGGCCACGAAAATTAACAAGTAGCCTACTGAATTAAAGATCTTCGAGTCTTACTTTCTAATGGAATAAAAAACATTCAATTCCAACACTCATAGCTCAAGTTATACATAATTGAAGCATGAGGACTTAAATAGCTCAACAGGGTCATCATTCTCATAATTCTTTGCAAATTCATCAAAATCTATTAAAATTCCACAAAATTCGTATCATGCAACCAAATCAACCCCACTAGCAAAATCTACTAATCTTAAGTTTGAATGAAAAGAATCAAGAAGAATGAGGGTGTGTACCTCTTCTCTTCTCTTCCTCCCTTTTCTTCCTTTCTTCTTCTTTCTCTTCTGTGCTTCTTCCTCTTTCTTTCTTCTTCTCTTCTTGCTTTCCTCCTCTGCTCCAGCCTCCTCCTTTCTTTCTTTCTCTTTTTCTTCTCGATTTTCCTTCCTTCTTTTCTCCCTTCCCTGCTCAGGCATCCTCTTTCTTCCCTTCTCTTTCGAGTCTTCTTCTTCTTCTCTCTTCTCTCTTTTTTCTTTCAATGTAGAAGAGCCTCCTCCATGCTCCTAAGCCTTCCTGCCCCTCACATAGACATTAATTTAATGAACTATTTATGCAAAATTTGCATAAACACCCCTAGAGAGGAAATATTCTAAATGCCCATAATTCATAAAATAACTTATGAATTGGAGTCTCGACGGCACTGTGGTATCCAACGACAATCCCTCTTGGGTTCTATATTCCAACGGGTCACCACACACCTTAGCTGGTAACCTTTACATAAAATAGCTTAATCATTAATTAATTATCATTAGTCATGACTAAGTGTGAAGGTTAAGATTTGGGATATTACAAGTATGTCAAAATTCCCTGATTCAGCATACTAAACAAATTTCATATGCCGTTTTAGGCGATTTCAGAATATTGAAATCTACCTTGTAATCACCTCTCACCAGAGTTGGGATCTTGGGTGGACCCCTCTTTTGTGAACCACAAATCCTATAAAAAACCTTAATCCTAGCATGCCAAGTCTACTTTCATTGGGACAAATTTCAATAAAAACTATGGTGCATAGCATGAGACATGAAAATTGAAAGCTAGAGGACTCATTTGAAACCACTATTGCTTAAACTATGAAAATCCTTCATAATCCACAAACAATTCATGGAAAAATCATGGAATCATCATAAATCCTTGAATCCATGCTATACTACTTATTTTCATGAATTTAAACCAAAATCACATCATTAATTGAGAATTATGACATGAAACAGAGAAAGGGGATCGAAGGCAGGACACGTACTCAAAGTGGTTTTCCTGGTAATCCCTCTGTCCTCTAACACGATCTCCTTTCTCCAACAAGCTCCTTCTTCTCCAACAACCACTCTCCTCTCCAGATCCCACTCTCCCTCTCCCTCTTTCTCTCTTTCTTTCTTTTCCTTTGGTTTTTCTTTGCTCTCACTCTCTTCTATCTTTCCCCTCTCGATAGATCGCCCCACCCCTTCTTATACACCTCATCCCCTCATCATCTTCCTCCTGTCACTGTTGCCCTCCACTACCTGACTCCTTTGACACTAGCAGGCATGGCAAGGCATAGGGAAATGGTGACGGGCGTAGGGGAGTGGTCCATGCAGTGGGGAGACGGCTATGCCAGATAAAGGTGTAAGCTTTTACTATGCACCCTTTGGCATCTCTTATATTTTGTCTTCATACACATATATTTTTATATATAATTTACAAAATGTCGCACTGTGGGGAAACCAAAGATAATTACCAATGTAAAAGAGGGAGTACCACACAAATCCACATTACATAACAAATTATCTAGATTACAAAAACATAATTTACAATTATTCTGGATAATTGGGCATAGATATTACAATAATAGACTAGACTCAGCACATGTGAGGATGGCCCAATTGTTGATGCCAAATAGGGATTGAAGCACAAGCACTAGAAGAAGGAAAACTAGAGGAGCGAGTGATGAACACTGAAGGAGATGATCAACGATAGAAGGAGGATGGTTGAAGGATGTATAACCCATCAGAAGTTCATCCTTGAAGAAGAACCTACTTCGAGACCAGATCCTTGGCAATGAAGGAATCAAGAAAGAATTTGAAGGAAGCAGAGTTATCAACACAGAAATGACAAACAAAGAGCAAGTTTTTGTTAATGGACAAAATGAGGAGAATATTTTTAAGATGAAGGATACCTTTATCAGTATTGATTGAAGAAGATCCCACATGTGTGATGGGACCACTCCACTACCGATAATGACAGTATCTGCTCCCATGTAAGGAGAGTTGAGGGTGAGCTATGACACATCGTTAGTGATATGATGAGATGTAACACCCCGGTGCTATAGAACAATACAAGAACTACCCAAGGGCAGTTAAAAGAATCTAAATGACAGAATTAAATAAATAAAGCAAATCACCCAGACCTGTGTGCAGCAAACGTGGCTCGAAAAGATGCACCAGACTAGACTACTCCTACACCTGAGCACTTGAAACAAAGGGGACAAAGAAAACACGTGTGAGTGACAGGAATGTCACCCAGTACGTGCTCCAAACACAACGATAAAACCCACGAAAACATTTGCCAGAAAACTACTATTGCCAAAACTACATATTCGATTAGAAAGACTTGGAAAACAATGGCATTTCAAACTTTCTTTTCTTTACTTTCAAAACCTCATGCTAGTTCATAAACCTTTATATTCAACACAGGAGAAATAAATTATTTCATCTAGTTTCCTAGCCCAAAACATAATTTAAAACCATTAGCACAACTTATCACAAATCCGGGCTAGGAACTAGTCCAACACACAAATCCACACTTTCTATTCCAAAACTGGTCGCATCACCCTGGCCACAAGCAGCTGGTGAGAATTCCATGTCACCACACCCACACTGTAGTGCCGCGGTGAACTACCCCACGCTGGCGTTCAACTGCCCCGGCTGCAGCCTCAAAATGTACCCTCATTGGTACAAGCACGGAGTGTGTCCTCGGGACGCCCTGGTGCTTGAGCACCTGGGGACTCTAACTCCAGACCCGTCCAGCACCAGTACTGAGGGTAGTCCGGGTCTCTTGTACCTCGGGTCCTACAATACCACCACAATCTCGAGACTCCTACCCCGGACTACAAACTCGGCAACCACAACCAAGGACACGTCCCCGACATCTCTAGAGGTCTCACTACCTCGTCGGCAAGTCCTGGTTTCATTATGGTTCCTACAATTCCATTAATCTCTTTAAAACCAAATGCAACTTCTCTTTTCAAAACATTTGTCAAAACCATTTTCCATTCATAAAACTCTTTGTAAATCACACGCATTATGTGTCACATCATCATCTATGGTTTTTAAGCCCACACATTCATTCATGGTCATTATACCCCCTGATTCGGTCGACCGAAATACTTTGGTCATCGGAATTAGTGGTCCAGGGAGCTACCTGGGAGCATTTCGGCATACCGAACCCAGTTCGGCATATCGAATTTCCACAATTGTAGAAACCTCCCCGACCTCCGTCGTCACTTCTCCCCAAAATGGGAGTAAGGAGCGGACCCCTCTAAAACACCACAAAAATTACAAGTAAAACCTGGGGTGTAGACCTCCAAGTCTACTCCAAACCCCCTTAATCAAAACATGAATCCATTAAGCATGCTATTCTATAGAAATTCACAAAGGCATAAGACTCATATGGAAATCACTATAGCATGCTTCACCACAATTAGCAAAATCTCACGAAACAACCACGAATTATCATCATATCACCACAACCACATGATTCAACTCTTTCCCAACATTTTCCATATTTTTGCATGATTTTAGCATCATTATCCATGATTTAACCCTAATCCTCAACATGCCCTAACCAGAAAAAGAAAGGAGGAGGGGAGACACGTACTTGGCTTCGATGAGCCTCGTGTGTCCTCAAGCTCTGGCGGTGCACAGCACCAGCCTCCCCCCGCACTCGCACGATCTCCTCCGACACGCAACTCCTCCTCAGCCTCCGCACTCCCTCTCGCTCTTGCTCTGGTTTCTCCACTCCTCCCCCATGCAGCACACCTCCCTTAAAAGCCACCGTCGTGCCTGCCATCCCCCGGATTCCATTGGCCCCCTGCCAGCCTCCCTACTGTCGAAGGGACGAGACGAGCAACCCTCCCTGCCAAACCTCGCGAGTAGGAGGACAGGTTTGAGGTCACGGGGGAGAACGGGCGGCTCAAGTCACATGGGGGTTGGGCTCTTTTGACCAGGTCCAACCTCAAGTGGGTATCACCCCCAAACTCGGGTCCCAATCGCACAACAGACCCACAAGCCAAAGAAGTCACACCACAAAGGAGAAACCAGGGGCACAAAACACAGGGAGAGACCACATCCAACAAACACAACCTAGATTTGCCATTAATAAACCACATACAAATAATTACCAGAAATTCCATGGTTTATATTAAATGGACAAGTCAGGCATAGATGTTACATGAGAAGTGCTAGAATCAAGATACCAGGAGCCATCACTAGTATTACTTGCAACAAGGTTAGTCACAACATGTTGATTTGTTGGAGCATATTTGGTAATATCCAAGCACTGGTAACAATTTAGGGTAGTATGCCCGACCTTGTTGTAGATCTGACATTGAAGAGATTTAGGTGGAGTGCCACACCCACCAGGTGTTGGACCATTGCCCCTGCCACGAAAAGAATTTGGTTGATGTCCTCGATAGGATCAGCCATTCCCCTGAAGATTTGGAGAGGCTTCAGATGAAGGTGTAGAAGCAACGTTTTCCATGGGCATTGATTCAAGTAGGGATGCGCTTTTTTTGAGCCAAATCTCATGCATGTACAATTGACCCTGCAAATCATCAAATGTAAGAGAATCCACTCTTGTGGTTAAAGAAACACCAAGTTATCATATTCTAGGCCAAGACCACCCAAAATGAAGGGAATAAGCTCCTGATCAGAGTTAGGAGAGCCAACAATTGCAAGAGAATCTACCAACGTCATAGCATGTGAGCGGTAATCTGTCATTGATTTATTTCTTTTCTTCATGGTTTGCAATTCAAATCAAAGCTGAAGAAGGCAAGCTTGAGACTTTGATGCAAATAATCTGACAAGAGTCATCCATACACCTTTTGTTGATGTCAAATTTGCCACCTATCTCAATACCAGCTCCATGATTGAAGCAAAGAACCAATCGACTAGTAGTTGGTCTTGTTTACACTAGTAGCTCCAAACAGTATCAAGATTCTTAAATGACGGACATGGGAAGCTACCATCAACATAACCAAACAAATCATGACCATGAAGAACATTAGTGAAAATGGCACACTAGAGAAGATAGTTGTTGCGGTCCAGCTTGATTGGGACAAGAATTAGGATGCTAGAAGAACATGGAGAAGAGGGTTGAATGATGGAGTTGGGAGACGATGTAGTAGACCCATTAGGAAATTGGCTACTGGTCGTCATTAAGGAACAATAGGGGAAGAAAGTGAACTATGGTTCTCACGAGTTCTAATACCATGCGAAGGTATAAAAGCTCCCCTCAATTCTCATTAAACTGTGTGAAAGAATATATATATATATATACATACATGGGATTCTTCTAGAATTCTCTAGAGAGACAAAGAATAAAAGTTGTTAAAACAAACTTGAGTTTGTTATAGCTTGTTATAACTATTTTGCTGACTCAGACTATGGTTTGTTAGACATGCACAAGTCGTGCTTTCTCTATGTATTGTCACAAGTACACTTAATGAATAGTGAATAATCTATTTTGCTCTAAATAAAATAGGTAGTTGAAATGCAAAAGACATTTTATGTACCATCCTAGAAACTTGCTTTGGCTTACAAAGAGATTTGAGCAACTTACATACTCTTTGTCTCAAATTGACCATGGCCATGAGGCATCTTCATTTAAATTACCATGTAATAAAACATTGTTAACATCTAATTGAAGAAGGAACTAAATTTAAGTAGTAGAAATTTATAAAACTTTTCTTACTATTAACGAATTAACAAATTAGTAATAAGATCAAAGATATATGTATAGTCCAATCCCTTGAACTAGCTATATCAATTGGATACAAGTCTAGGCTTGCACATCTCAGTATCGCCATTGGCTTTATTCTAAATCCCACAAATCCATTTGTATTCTATTGGTTTCTTGCCATTAGTGGACAAGTTCATTGACAACCAAGTGCTATTTTATTTATAGGTAGAAATTTCATCTTGCATGTCTAAAACACCATTTTGGATCATTCTAAGCTTCTTTATAGGAATTAGATTCATGGGAAGAAGTAATAGCGGTAAGGAAGAATTCTAAGATTTTGATGTTGAACTATTGCTTAAAGAAGATGATTGGTTAACATGTTTCTACTGAAGAGTATGACACGCAAAATCATTGAGAGTAATAGAATTTTTGTGAGTCTTAGAAGGTCTTCTAATTGATTCACTATTTGATTGAATAGGCACAATAAGAACAGAGTTAGTAAAAGTATCATGTGAAGAATCACTAGTGGATCAGAAATGAAGAAACAATGGGAATCGTAGAAGATAATGAAGGATCACTAGGTTTACATTGGCATTGTAGTTGCCTTTCCCCTTGTATGGGCTTTCTTGTCATTGATTCCAATCCTCACCAGATTGTGTATATATATAGAATGTTGAGCTCTTCATGCTCAAATGAGCTCGACTATTCTATTATTTGATACATGAGCCTTTTAATATAAGCAAATTATCAAATGAGACCTAACTTTACTTAATTGAAATGATGTCCATATAAGTTTCTTTAAACTATGTTTAGTTTTCATCTATAGGTTATCGAAAATTAATTTCAATAATTATTGTATTATTTTTTAGTACTATTTAAATTATTTATAATTTATGGATAAAATAAAGTACAATTTATTGAAAGAAAAGCACTTGTAATTATTGAGATTATTAAATTAAGTTTTTAGTAATTATTGAAATTATTTTTTAGAAAACTATATATGAATAAAATACAACATAGTTTACTGAAGAATAGAACTACTTATATATACATACACATACACATAATATGCCACTCACTATCTCTAACCTAAGTAATTACGTATTAATGAGTAGTGACCCATCATATTTTACCATGGTATTAGAACTACTTACGTAGGTCCACTCTAATACATATTGTATACGTGTAAGATCGAACATCATATCAACTAAATATATGGGTGAGTGTCTCCTAATCAAAAGAAATTCTACAACTTATATATAAATAAGGTAAATTGTTCCTAAAGTAAGTGCTTAGAATTTAGGGAGCGACGACACATCATATCTATTAGAAATAAGGATAAGAAAGGAAGGAGAAAGAATATGCCTGTCATTTATAAGATTAAAAAACAGGAAATGATCGGACAAATGAGACGACGTGACAACCACGTCATTATTTATCTCAAGAAATTTGTAATTGGAGCCTGTAACGTTGAATACAATAATTAAGTGATTAGATTACTTGCCTGATGCGTTATATAAACTCTATTGCGTCCAAACCTTATCTCATCGTCACCTTCATGTTTTATAGCCCTTTCTCTGATTTTCATATCGTGAAAGAGAAACTTCAATAGCACGTCAGTCGTACTAATCCCATGGTGCATCCGTCTCACTCGCACGTTCTGTTAAGTTGCACGAGGAACCGTCTGGTGAAATAGTCGCGGCAGGACAACACAATGCTGTCGCATCACTTATGCACACCAAAACATGCGTAAAAATCAGTGTACCCCAGTATCTTTGAATTATTGGCGTACATATATTTGTCAGTCACGTACCAAATACATATCTTTGAATTATACACTTCAACTAAAAGATACCAGGAAGAGCAAGCATTACTGAAGAACACTGAAGCCCTATGAACTGATGAGAGATGAAGAAGTAGAAGAAGGAATTTAGTGCTATAGTAATAAGCCAGTATCTATTATATCAGTCACGTAAACAGCACACAGGTATTTATACACACAAGGAGAGCTGAGCTGGCATAACAGAGGAATCAACCAGAAGACTCTAGAACAGTAGAGATACAGGTAACCGTATGGGGTACGTATGCAGGTACTCATTATGAACAACGTACAGAGGCGCGTCATCTACTTACTCGATTGCCGGTGGAGTTCAAGGTGGGAGAGCAACACAAGCATAAAGTAAGCCAGGGCACCAAACATCGACACCACGATGGCCCCTGCTGTGTGGCTGCAGAACTTACCAAAGAGGTTGCAGACTGCAGGCAAGGCGTTAACAGTGCGCTTACTGCTGAGGACTCCCACAGCTGCTGCCGACCCAATACCGGAGAACAAGAAGGCCACCATCACAAGGTCGACAATGGTAAGCACCAGATTCAGGTTCTTCGATGAGGAATTCCTTTTAAAGATCGACAGCGCTACAGATACCAAGGCATGCACCGAAGCGATCACGTTGACAGCGATGAAATATCTACAAGCATGTCATTCAAACAAGTATGCTAAACCAAATTTAGATTCAACTTTAGAATGTGTGGAAACAAGTTGGTCAGCGAAGAAGAAGAAGAAGAAAATGAAGAAAAAGCTTACTCGAGTTGCGAAAGACCGCTCCCGGTCGACTTGATTGCTACTCTGAAAACACCAGTGCCTAGAAATAACGTTTTGGTCTCCTTTGCGACGCCCATGACGATAGCTGCAATGAAGGTTGTAACGAACGAGATTAACCGGAGGACAAAACTGGGCAATTGAGAAGGCCTGTTTGTCGTCGTTCCGGCGGACAAGTTTAGAACCGTTTCAGTTCCATCAAAACCGGAGGCTGGACTTGAAGGTGGAAACATGACCTATGGCCTCTGAGATCCTGCAATTTAATTAGACGAGCAAGCAAGGTGATCAGGATGATTCTTCTGAAGAGACGAGCTGACGATCAGATTTGTGTCTATATATTTCATAAGTATAAGGATGATATCAGGCTGTGTTAAACTTGAGATAGAGTAGACATTTGTTTTTATTTGGAATGAGATAGGGTTGAGAAGTAATGAAGTACATACGCAGAAAGAGGGACGATAGGCCAAATTCTGAAATCTTTCCTTGGTAGGAAAATTTTTCGCAAAGTCATGTCGTGATCCCTGACCCATCAACAATGATTTTGCATAAAAATACCAAGGAATCAAAAAATTACTAGGGAAAGAAAAAAATAGCAAGGAATGGAATTTTTTCTTGAAAAAATAATAGAAAAAACCAAAAAAATACGAAACATAAAGATGTAGACCCAAAATGAAAAAAAAGTGGAAAAGGAAAAAAAATTAACAATGTTCAAGGTTGGGAGTGAAAAATATTATGGCCTAAAAAATTGACACTACATACATGAATTCTTAGTTTCATACATACATTCTTACATGAAGATATTAATACACATGATTGACACGGCCAACGGTATCATTTGATGTCATCTTTACTCCATAAGGTATCATCTCTCGATTAAGATTGATTTGTATAAAAAATTCATGTATACAAAATATTTTACAAAAGCAAGTATGTGATGAAGATCACTCGAGGAAGTTGAATTCAAAATTGTTTGAGTACAATTGAAAGTATATAAGATGGAAGATACAAGTTCCTCGTAAAGAGGAATACTACGACAAATTAAAAAGGAAACATTTATTCATGTACATTATTTCTTACACTAAGTTTTTTTTTCATTATTTGTAGGATCATTATGTAATTGTTTCTTTTTCAAATATCTGGATTGATTGTATATGATTTGATGTAATAATGGGCAATTGATACATATAATATTTTTTAATGCTGTTAGGAACTTAAGGAAAATTTTTCCGAACGAGTCCACATTCAAGTGACTCATCATAATTTTTTAAAAACATTTGTGTTACTCAGGTAGCTAAGCTGTCATTTTGAGATGTCAGTAACTTGATGTTGACACAAAAATAATGACTACCATATACGATAGGTCAATAATGTAAGATGTGTGATATCTTGTTTGTTTTCCCTTCACAACTCGACACAACAAGTGGTATCAGAGCTTAGGTTCGAAGGTAAAGAGAAAAGGGATTTGTGTTTTGTGCTTTTGTTTTGGGGAAGAGAAGGAGAGGTGCATTGGTTAGGGTGAAAACCCTAGATCAAGTGGAGGAGGACGTGCACGTGCACAGCCCGCGCGCCAGTCCTCCCAGCCCGCGCGCAGACCCGCGCGCCAGTCCTTCCCAGCACGCCCGCGCGTAGACCAGCGCCCGCCCGTGCACCTGCACATCCACCCGCACGCAGCCCAGCGCGCGCCTGCATCCACCCGCGCGCAGACCAGCGGCGCC
>JAMKQA010090721.1:0-11755 GCA_024699735.1 Posidonia australis
TGTCCATACAACAATTCTCCATCAATGTGCATACACCATATAAATTTTAGACTTTAAAGAGAATGAGATTTAAGAGTAGAGTAATATATATTATATATATAGTGTAAATATTATACATTATTTCTTATATTTAACTATAATATATTATAAATAAATCGAGTCCACAGGTCCATGGGTCTGGGTATTTTTAGACCCAGACCCGACCTAGTAAATGAGCGGGTCTAGCGGGTCTGGGTCCATAGGTCCACGGGTCTCATTTTTAGGACCCAGACCCATACTTAATGGGTCTAGACCCGCGAGTCCTAGGTCCAGACCCGACCCATTGCCAGCCCTAGGTGTCTTGTCTTGTCAACCCTGAGCATTGGTCTTAATTCCCATGACCTCGCTCAAGGAGGGGCATTTGTAGACACCTCGATTTTGAAGTCACTTGGCAGTAGGCTCCTCCGGATGATGCTCTGATTGCGACCACCAAAACCCTAGCCCACTTAAGTCCACACAAGCCTATTTAGGCCCACACTAGACCACTCTAGCCTAATTAAAATTAACAAAACACATTTAAAACTTAAAATTAACCACGTAAAAGCCCTAATTCAAGATCAAATAAAATCCAATTAATCAAACAAAAATCCTAATTCAAGTCAAAATCAAATAAAATTCACTTAAAATTCAATTAATCAAACAAAAACCCTAATTCAAGTCAAAATCAAATAAAATCCACTTAAAATCCAATTAATCAAACAAAAACCCTAATTCAAGTCAAAATGAAATAAAATCCACTTAAAATCCAATTAATCAAACAAAAACCCTAATTCTAGTCAAAATGAAATAAAATCACTTAAAATCCAATTAATCAAGTGAAAACCCTAATTCAAGTCAAAATGAAATAAAATTCACTTAAAATCCAATTAATCAAACAAAAACCCTAATTCAAGTCAAAATGAAATAAAAACCACTTAAAATCCAATTATTCAAACAAAAATCCTAATTGAAGTCAAAATGAAATAAAATCACTTAAAATCCAATTAATTAAGTGAAAACCCTAATTCAAGTCAAAATGAAATAAAATCCAATTAATCAAACAAAAACCTTAATTCAAGTCAAAATGATATAAAATCCATTTAAAAACCAAGTAATTAAGTGAAAACCCTAATTAAAGTCAAAATCTGTTAAAAATCCAAATTAATTAAACCAAAAACCTAGTTAAAATCCAAAAACCTAATTAAATTCAAAATCTTAATTAAAATCCCTCTGGCACGAGTCCGCGCCGGACCCCCGGGTTGGCATGGTCACAAGTAGTATCAACAAGGGGTTTGAATTTCTATTGATGCTTATAGGAAAAAAAATCTTGAAGTACCATAAGTGAGGGCAATATTAGCCTTTGGATACCTCCAAGGATTGTAATCAACCCATCACAACCCTAATTTCTCCCTTCTTTCTCTCCTCACTCTCCTTGGTGGCGGCGACAAGTGGAGGAGGAAGTAGCATTAGTGGCGGCAACGACGGCAGTGGATGAGCCACGAGGTACATATGAGGGGAGGCTTGCAATATACATTGCAACAACGAGGAGGAGGAAGGGGAGGCGACAACCTAGCGAACCTGCTCATCATTGGCCTGGGGCAGATGAATCTCGGCACCATCTTTGTTAGAGTTGCTCCATGACGGACAAGTCCCATATTTCCAGCTTTTTCTATGCCTCAGGCAAGGTCTAGATGGTCCCATCCCAGATTCACTCTAGGCTGATGAATCTCTGTGCCATCCTTGTTGGACTTGCTCCATGACGAACAAGTCCCATATTTCCAGCTTCTTCTAGGCCTTGGGCGAGGTCTAGATGGTCCCATCCCAGATTCGCTCCGAGTGGATGAATCTCGGTGCCATCTTTGTTGGACATGCTCCATGACGGACAAGTCCCACATTTCCAGCTTCTTCTAGGCCTCGGGCGAGGTCTAGATGGTCCTATCCCAGATTCGCTCTGGGCAGACGAATCTCGGTGCCATTCTTGTTGGACTTGCCCTATATTCTATTCTTCTTCTAGGCCTCAGACGAGGTCTAGATGGTCTTATCCCAGATTCGCTCCAGGCGGACGAATCTCGGTGCTATTTTTGGTGGACTTGCTTCATGACGGTCAAATCTCATTTCTTTTCTTCTTCTAGGCCTCGAGCAAGGTCTAGATGACCCCTTCGTAGATTCGCTCTAGCCGAATGGATCTCTGTGTCCCCCTTTTATTAAATTCCCCACCTACGTTGTTTTCCCCACCTTCCGGGCTGATAGCCCTAACTATCCGGTGATGAGTCTGTCAACTAATTAGTGGGCTGATAGCCCTAACTATCCGACAATGAGTCCGTCAACTCACCATAGGGCTGATAGCCTAAACTATCTGGTCGGTAGGTCCGTCAACTTATCATGCTTTGACCATTCGTTTGTAGGTTGGGTAGTCTTACCTAATCCCCCTTTCCTTGGGCTGATACCCCTAACTATCCGGTTGACAACTGTCATATTGTCAGGAGCGGGCTGATACCCCCAGACTATCTGGTTGACATCCGTCATCAGTCTATCCCTCGGTCGGCAAATCAAACATCTTGCCATGCATTCTCCCGGGCCGGAAGGTCTGTCATTTGCCAAGATTACCCCCGACCAACAAGTCTGACAGTCTTGTTCTGACATCCCTTAGCGCGAGTTGGGAAATCTCTCACGCTCCCCTCTGAGAGCTGAGCTATCGACTCGTTACCAGCATCGCCCTCATGCATCACCCAGCATCAGGGTTATCCTTTGCATCAGCATCATGCATGGGCCACGAGTCATGACTTTTCGGTGCATCCGCCGAATAAGTGGTTTGCGGCCCCACAGCAAATACCACTCTCCCGCAGACTCAAGTGGGGTGTCTTGAAAACTCTGAGTATCGGTCTCGATTCCCTCGACTTCGCTCTGGGAGGGGCATCTGTAAACACCCTGATTTTGCAGTCACTTGGCCGCAGGCTCCTTTGGATGATGCTCTGATTGCGACCACCCTAGCCCTAGCCCAATTAAGCTCACACAAGCCCATTCAGGCCCACACTAGTCCACTCTAATCTAATTTAAATTAAAACAAAACAAAACACATTTAAAATCCAAAATTAATCAAGTAAAGGCCCTAATTCAAGTCAAAATTAAATAAAACCCACTTAAAATCCAATTAATTAAATAAAAACCCTAATTCAAGTCAAAATTAAGTAAAATAAACTTAAACCCACTTAAAACCCAATTGATTAAGTGAAAACCCTAATTAAAGTCAAAATCCATTTAAATTGTTTAAAAACCCGAACTAATTAAAATTCAAAAACCCTAAATAACCAAAACCCTAAATTAAAACCCAAAACCCTAATTAAAATCCCAAAACCCAAAATAAACCAAAAATCCTAAATTAAAATTCAAAAACCCTAATTAAACTCAAAATCCTAATTAAAGTCCAAAACCCTAAAATTAAAATAGTTAAAACCATAAAAACGCTAAAATAGTTAAAACCCTAATTCAAAACCAATATCAAAAATCAAATTTAACTCACAAAGTCCAAATTAAAAACCTAAAAGCAAAACCCTAAAATCCATGAAAATCCCAAACAAAAATAAAATAAAAGCCTAAAGTAATTAAAACCCTAATTTAAAGCCAGTTAATTAAGCCTTAATCATAAATTTAATTAAAATCATAAAACACAATTAAAAACCTAAAAGCAAAACCCTAAAATCCATGAAAATCCCAAAACAAAAATAAAAGCCTAAAATAATTAAACGCTAATTTTAAAACCCAAATTAAACTAAATCAAAAATTAAAGAACCAAAATCCTAAAATCCCTAAAAATCCCAAAACACAAAAAACCTAATTTAAATAAAAAACCAAATAATTAAACCTTAAATCACAAAATCAGAAATTTAATTAAAAACATAAAACATAAATAAAAAGCCTAAATTAAAACCACAAAACGCAAATTAAAAACTTAAAATCAAAGCCCTAAAAACCCTAAAATTTCCAAAACAAAAACCCAAAAAGACAAGCCCAATCGTAGGCCCAATAACCCAATTAATCCATAAATTAGAAAACTTTATAAAAGAGCAAAAATAATTTCAGTGAGCCCATGATCTCCGGTGATGATTCCGGCAACCAATCCTGACGATTCCGACGGTCTATCCCAAGATCTCCGGCGCGCATCCTCTTCCTGCGCGATCTTCAGGCTTTCCTCGTCCGTCGTGCTCCCAATCCAACGGTAGCCAGGCCTTGTGAGGGAGATCGACGACGTGGGGGAGCTCTGCTGGAGTTTAAAACTTTACCGCCGACAGCCCTAAAAGGGGGATCCGCTTCCAGCCTCTCGAGCACCACCATCCACCCGAGAGAAAACCCAGTGTCCCTTCAGACATCGAGAGCACCCTTTTCCGCCCCCTTTTCGCAGCTCAGAAGCCTCCAGCTAGAGCGACATTGGAGCACTACTGACGTCGAGCATCGTCGAGAGACAGAGCTATCAGTTAGGTATCCCCTTCTCCCTCCAGTTTCAATTCAAGCCTCCCTTTAGGTCGGTAAAGCCCCTTTTATCCTTTGAATAGAGGTTCGTCGGAGGGGCGATCCTTGTCTGCCGTAGCCACCGCCTCCGGTGGTGGGTTCACCACCACCAGCGAGGTCGCTGACCTCTTGGATCGGGGGGAGGCTCCTGGAGCCTCCCTTCTCTCTTCCTCCTCCTCCTCCTCCTCCTTGAGCTTCCATTGCATAGGAGGCTCGGTTGGCCATCTACGGTCGGAGTGCTCCCTGCTGACCCGCTCGACCGTCGACCACTACCGACCCCGTTGACCGCCGACCACCGCCGATGAGATCCCTAGCGCCATCCAAATGCCTCGTTGCTCACCGCCACCTCCAGAGGCACCACCGCATCGCCACACACCCTGCTTGGCTGCCGCGTCGTCGAATCCTAGCTAGGAACGCCACCCCAGCCTCCGTCGTAGCCTTCTCCGGCACAGGGGATGGGTGGACCTTCTCAGGCCACCCTAGCTATCAACGACACCCCCGGGAACCTCCTCGCGCCACCTAGATGCTTCCTTGACCTCCGCCTAAGCTTGGCAATCATCGGAGCGCCGCTGCCATCACGCCGTCACCTTCCCCGACGCTGACAGAGCACCTCGTTGGAGCACGAGGTGGGGGGAGATCCTCAGGCCTCCCCCATTCTTTCTGACGCGTCGAAGATCATCGTCGTGCCTCTCTCTAGCCTTCGAGACCACCTCTCACCTCCCTCCGCCGCTGGGTCGCCACTGGATCGTCGCCGGAGTACTTGTCAGAGGGAGAACGTCGGTGATCCTCCGGCGATCTTCGAAAGAGAATGTTTTGGGCCCAGGCCCTTTAGTTCTAAGGTTTTATTTTTAGGTCCTTAGATTATTACGTTTAGGTCGTCTTTCATTTAATGTAGGTCCTGAGTTTTATATTTCAGCCTCTGTAGTTTTAAAAAAACTTTCATCTCTTTATTTTCTCTGTGAGATTTGCATCTAATCCCCTGCATATTTTTGTTTTTTTATCTTTATTACATTCATGCATGTTTTATCGTATTTAGGTCCCTGAGATCATGATTTCTTTGCACTTAGGTCCTGGACATTTGCATTTGGCCCTTAGAACTTTTTAAAATGAGTTTTTCTTGTGAAATTTGTATTCTGAACCCCTGAAGGATGTTAAAATCACACTGACCAGTCTTAAAATTGAGCTTTCTATCACACTTAAGTCCTGATCTTTTGCCATAAGACCCTAGAGTTCTTTATAATGAGTTCTTCTTAGAAATTTTGCATCTGAACCCTAACAAACATTATAATTACACTGATCATTATAAAAGCCCATTTTTTTGTCACATTCAGGCCTAGAAATTTTACATATAAGTCCCTAAGTTCACATCATACAATTTTTGAGCACACAAAATTTGCATATAGACCCTTAGTTTAACTTTAAATCCGTCATTTAGGGTTTTAAATGTTTTCTTGCATTTTTTTGATATCTTTCACTCATTGTATCCCCCATTTTGCATTTAATCATAGATTCCATTTAAAAATCATGTTCTCACTGTGAATTGACCTTTATTCTCACATTTTAATCACAATTACAGTTATGTGTGAATTTTGCACTTTTGACCCTGAGTTTTCAGGAAATTACCCAATTGCAATTTTCACACATCTCAGTGCCACATTCACATTTGATCCATTATCTGCATGATAGAATCGAAGTCATGAATACATTTTTGATCCAAATTCTCATCATTATGTGAATTTTGCATTTCAGTCCTCGTGTTTGTCCTTTACTGTATTTACATTATTTCATGGTTGTTAAGATCTTATTCTTTTCACATTTTTCTCACAAATAACATCTTCTGGACATTTGACACACATTTTGACATGACCTAGACCATGCATCATCCCATGCATGCATTCATCACAGTTGGCCATTAAAATGACCAAATTGCCCCTTGTGCCTCCAATCCATGTGCATGCATCTTAATTTTCACACTCAGCCTTGCATAGTCCTTGTCCAAGCCATTTCTTAGTATTTTTGCACATTTAGGCATTTATCCATGCATTTCATAATGTTTTTCATCACATGTGCGCATCGGTCCCTCCTTTTTAAGTGAATTTGCATCTCATGTGTTTCATTCTTGGGTTTTTCTCCACTTTGTTTTCAGAGTCCCTTGCCCTACATTCGATTTGATTCTCTTTAATCCTACATTTTGGATTTTTTAAATTTGATTTGGATTTCATCGCCCGAGGGCGCACACGAACTGACCGAAAGGCCCATATTGGCCCGTTTCCTGATTATTTCTCTCCTTTGATTTTCAGGACTTTTTCCATGATTATGAGGACCTAGGTTGACCTCACTTTTACCTTTTTGATATCAGTATGGTTTTCCGAGGCGTTACTTCCAAGAACATTGTCATTTTATGTAATTTTCTTCGCTTGGCGTCGTTTGTCTATTTTATGTAGGTTTCTTCGCAATTTTCCCATTCGCATCTCCACGATTTTTTCTGCGCTTCTAATGATTTGGGTCTGTTGTATTTTTGATCTCTTTAATGCTGGTATGATTTTCTAAACCATTCTTTGCAAAAACATTGTCATTTTATGTGAATTTCTTCGCATTTCAAAGTTTGCCCATTTTACGTGGACTTCTTCACAATTTTCCCATCCTGATTTCTGCAATGTTTTTCATGATTCTGATGACTTGAGTTGTCTACATTATTGATTTTCTTGATGTCTGTATGACTTTTCGAGTCTTTCTCGCCAAAAACTTTGTCCTTTCATGTGATTTTCTTTGTCGTGTCATATTTTGTGATTTCATCATTTCATGTGGATTTCTTTGCAGTTTTCGCATACCATCTTGCACATCCATCCAGTCTTGTCTTGGCAGTCACATTAGCATGTTTAGGGCACGATCTAGGCTTAGCAAGTATTCATCCAGCCTTTATGCAAGCGAATTAGACTAGAAAGACCGAGTTTCTTGGGCATACGAGGGTGCCTAACACCTTCCTCGTGCGTAATAGGAATCCTTACCCATCCTCGGATTAGCAGACATCTGGCCTTCACATTTGCATCTCATGCATCCAATCTCCTGTGGTTTTCCTCGTCTTTCCCTTAAAAGATTAGGTGGCAACTCCTTTTTCTTTTTTCGTTTTATCCTATCTTGCGCCTTCGCCATCTTGACATGATTGTAATCTCCTCCCTCTGGCGCGACTCCGCGTCGGACCCCTAGGTTGGCATGGTCACAGATACGATGGCTATGGTGATTTCCATGGTGAAGTGCCTACAGAAAACACCCTGTAGGCACCAATAGGAACACTTTTGTGTATCAATAAAATTATATATTAACAATTATAACTTCCCAAAAGATATACATACGTGAAACAAATTGATTTGCCATTAAGCTTTCCTTTTCTTTTTAAAATATAAAAATAACTTTTATTCCTCCTCTCAACCCTCTAATCTACTTCCCCGCTTTTATCTTTCTACATTGTTTTTTAAGTTTCAAAAAAGTACTAGTTCATTGTTGTAAAGCTCATATACGATAACATTACTATCAAATGTTAACAATCTTTCCAAATTATACAAAATAGTGTTATGCATAATGTATTGTTTTCCTTTCACTACACATCTCCATTATTGTTATCGTATTAAGATTTTTTAATTTACTTTTGAAAATTATTAGTTTTTTTTTCTTTCCTTTTCTCTATGACTATAAGCCTATGCTCCTTTAAGAAAATCATATCATTTATCATCTTGTATCAACCATCTTGTACTACAAATGTGCCAAGTGACGGTTCCTCCTACTAGCATGATCTACCCCAACAAGAAGAAGCTGCAACTGACTTGACTGCGGTAGGAGGGTCAGAGACCTTTGCCTTCATGGCTAATCAACAACGACCCTCACCCTCAAAGGGAGGTAGATTCCTCCTTTCTTTTGTGTTCTCCTATTCTGATTAGGGCCTTCTTGTATGTCCCCTATTTTTCTGTGCCTAATGAAACCTTTGGTTCTGGGAAAAAAAAATGGATTTTGAGGTATGTTCTGCCATAGTACGTACCTAAGGAATGGACAATTAATGTTTCTAGTTATGTAAGTTCTTCTTCAGAGGAAAAATTGATCCTCGCTAGCATAAAACATCAAAAAGAATCACTCTTGGTGAAGGGTGGTAAAAACCCATATGTGACTTTACTAGTGGAACAACCTAATATTGAATCATCCTCTAATGAAACTATGGGAAGGGGTTGTGCCACTCAGGAGCCTAAAATAAATGTGATTAGAGACCTTGGTACCTCTATATGTTCGAATTGTAGCCCTTTCAAGGAATGGCACCAAAAATTGCAAGTTTAGTCAGGGATGGTTCAGATACATCTAATGATAGATCTTGTGCAAGTGTCAATTTACCCAACGATGAGTTGAAGGAAAATATAGAGTAATGTTCCTCCTGCATCTCTACCTCACTAAATAGTCGTTTACATTTGGCCTTCGGTACATCCCAGGTAAACTTACCCCTTAAGAGGAGGAAGTTAAATCATGTATACCAAAAACTTTGGGTACACCAGCTTCTGATCTTAGGGAAGAAGGAAAAGATAACAGGCTTTTTTATGCTTCTGTAACTGTTGATGCATCTGATAGCTTAGTAAAAGAGAGAATAGAAAATATCATGGTTAGAGAATCCTCTTCCCCGATGCCGGCAATCTAGGGACACACTTGGTCGCGGCCCTTTCTCAGGCCTCGTACCATTTCCCCTCAGGCAAAAACAACTGTATTCTTTGACATACCTGCAGATAGTGGCTCGAGGCACAGTAATGCTTTTAATTACACGTCCTTTAATTTTTTGATAAAGGTTTATTTAATGATCTTAATGTGCTTGGAAGGGCCCAAAATGTGGGTATTGTGCGGAAGCTCTATTCTAATAATGTTTTTAATATTAAGAATGATTCGTCTCCCCACTTAGAGTCTTTGAGAAGTTCAGCTTTTTCAATAAAATCACCCTCGGTTACGGTGTTAGATCCTGTAATTGATTTGGAGGTAGTAAATCACTCCCCACCATTCTCCATTTCTGATCCCGTATCTCATGCGCCATACGATACCTGATATTTTGCATTAATGACAAGGATCTCCCATGATTCATTGTCTGACGAAAGAGAAGGTTATGCTTCTCTTGTCATGTTAAACTCTCATAATTCCTTAGCTCGTCCCTTCGGTTCCCATTTTTCTCCTTTGGCTTCACCACTAGCAAAGCCACACCACCGTAAAACACCAGAAGTTTCACAATCCTCCACTGGTGTGATCTGGTATAGTGGGGTGGAGGATATGGTCACTCAGGACTCCAACTGGCATCTCATTTCAGGTAGGAAGCATAAAACTAAGCTCAGTCATTACTGTGATTTATCAAGAAGATGTTATAGGTGTGGTCTGCGTGGTCACACTAGGAGTAGATGTAGATTTAAGGGTCATTGCTATAAATGCAAAGTGTATCTACACTCTGCTACTATTTGTAAATTCCTTAGGAATGACGTTGCTAAGAAGAACACTAATGCAATCGTTACTATTTGCCTCTGTCTGTCACTCCAATATGACGGGACGTTCAACGCATTTTCCCATACCTCTGCCCGTCACTGAGATTGTTAGTGAACAACTACACTTCTACTCCTCCTATGCAATCGTTACCACGTTGGTTCCAAGTATCTCGAGGGAAGACTTACGTAACCATCTATCGAAGCACTGGCCAGCTTTGGTGGACTAAGAGGTCCATGATTTCACTATAAGAAAGTTCCTCCTTAAATTTCCTTCGATCTCAGTTCGAGATGAAGCTCTAAAACTCTATGGGTCTTCTTTAGTCTTTCTTCTAGCTTCTTTTGCACTGTGGTCTATTCATTCTAGTTCGGTGCTAGCGGTTCGTGAGGAAGGTTTCTGGATAACACTAGAAGTGATACCAAATCACCTCTGGAGTATTGACATGTTTCATAGGATGGTTAAAGATTTTGCTGACCTTATGGATGTTGATCTTTCTTTAGAGCGAGCTAGATTTTTGGGTTATGCTAGAGTCAGGGTCAAACTTTATCCAGGAAAAGACCTCCCAAATGACCATTTTTTTCCTTTGCAAACAATGTTTATCCAATATGTTACTTTAGGAGTTGGGATATCTTCTCCTCCTCGTCAAGCAAAGGCGAAAATTCCTCCACTTTTCCCTCTAGCAAATCCTTAGGTAACATTCCTCTGAATGCAACAGGTAAGCCCTTCAAGAACAATTGGAAGGATACAAAACCTAATCGAGCAATTCGACTGGGTAACCATGTTTGGAAGCATTCCCTTGGAACTTCTAAAGAATTTGTCGCAAATCCAGCCATTGCCGATAACACCCTCCTTTCAAACCCCAATCCATCTCCACCACATCTCTCAGGCAAATACCTCACCAATAACACTCTCTTTGGGTCTAGACTGAATAGTAGTATCATGAACTTCAAAACTGACCTAGCAAACCCTGGTAACTCCTAGTGTACTCATAGTGTCCCTAGAGACGGTGCTAATCCCATCTAGGTGCCATCATATGTCCCTCAACCCTTGATGTAGTGGGTGGTTGACCTTGAAAATGTCCTGGAAATAGTCACCTCCTCATACAATGCTACTGAAAGGAGGTTTTGTAAGGGAACCAAAGATAAGTTGAAAAAAATGCTGTAGATCCTTGAGGCAATGGATGAAGAAGAATTGGTGGTCTTTGAAGATAACCAAACTCCAATGTAGGATACCACTCAGGCTACCACTACAGGTATGCGTGAAAATTTTCATTTGCATTCTTATGTAAATATGGTCGAATTTGGTTTTTCTAGTTGTGATAATGAACATGCTTCCCTGCCTAAAAAAATATTTCATTCCTCTGAAGCTTATGACTTAGAACAGAATGAAGATCTAGAAATTGCCAACAATGTTCTCTCATGGCTTTCTTACGCTGATTTTAATTCTTTTTGTGTAAACATTGGTATTTGTGACCGCGTCCGTCCGTGACCGACCGCCCCGACCCGGAGGGAGAGGGGGTGGAGAGGAGGAGGAGACCACAGCCATGTCAATGACGGCGAAGGCGCAAGGATAAAAGAAAAAAAGAAAAAAGTGGAGTCGCCACCTAGTCTTTTAAGGGAAAGACGAGGAAAACCACAAATGGATGAATACATGAGATGCAAATGGGAAGGCTGGATGTCTGCTAACCAGAGGATGGGTAAGGATTCCTATTACGCACGAGGAAGGTGTTAGGCACCCT
>JAMKQA010090724.1:0-10371 GCA_024699735.1 Posidonia australis
AGAAAACATTGTTTTAAATGTTCAGGGTAAAACATGCAATATTTTTAGTTAAAACTTTATTCGAAACATTTTAGAAAAATGAGTGCAGGACCTATATGTAATAAAAGGACCAGAAAGTAATTCCAGAAGGACCTATTTGCAAGAAAAACATAAGCTCCAGATTTTATTTAAAATAAAAGTTTAAATGTTTTTAAAACTGAAAAAAAGGGTCGACGGTTGCCGGCGATGGAGCTTGCCGCTGGCGACCATCAAAGGAAGCGAAAGGGGAGGCTCCCGGGGTCTAATCTCAGATTGGACCCCACAGGAAGCAAGAAGGGGACGAGTGGAAGACATCCAGCGGTTTGGATGTGGCCCCCGACAGCGGAGGCACTTCCTCCACCTCACTCGCCATCGAGCTGCTTCGACGACGACCACGGGGAAGAAGGGGACCTGCTGGGGCTGCGGCGCGACGTTTGAAGGCTTCTGGAGGGCTGAGGGAGGCATCGGGACTACTTAGGAGCGGCGCGGAGGTTGGTGGAGCGAGGTGGTGGCCTAACTGTCGCCGCTGCGGCTTCCTCCAGCGAGCGGCGTGGCTAGGACGATCCGGTGGTCGTGGCGTGACTCTGAGGACTCCGGGATGCTTGCGGGGCATGAAGGATGGTGTCCGGACCATCGGAGAGGCGCGGGAGGCTGGAGGCTGCTCTGGATCCCGTCGTCTTCTCCGGCGACGGCGGGATCAGAGCGCTATTCCGACGGGCGTCACGCAGGCTGCTGGGAGCGGCGGAACGACAATGGCGAGGCACGGCGAGCTCCGGGAAGGTCAGAGGAGGAGGAGAGAGGGCTCGGGGGTCCAGGAAACTTCCTGGATTGCCCCCCCCACCTCTGTCGCCGGTGTTTGGCGACGGTGGGGCACGGCAGAGCTCCGTTAGCCAAGGGATCACTCTGGATCCCTTGGAAACACTCCGAGATGAGAAGGAAGGCCTAGAGATCTACAATTCAGACAAGTAGAGTGATCGGGGATGTGTACCTGGCTGGAGTTGACTCGCCGGAGCTCTGGAATGGCGACTGACTCCGCTGCTCTGCTTCAAGCTCTGGCACTCTGGTTCTCTCTCTCTCGCTCTGAATTGTCTTCTGCGGTGGAGCAAAAGATCTAGAATCCTGAATCGTGAGCTTTGCTTCTCCATTTATAGGTAAATGGGAACCCAACAATGATTCTTCTCGAATTTGCATGCGTCTCGTAACGGAAATGCCAGCTCACCCGACCACAGTTACGCCAGCTCACCAGACAGCCAATGGCTGTCTCCCGTGGTCTCTGTTTTGCTCCCTTGCTCGCCGGCAAAGATGAACGGTGATCCTGGTTTCTCCGGTGAGCCATCCAAGGGCTCTGGTTGCTTGGGCTTATGCTGGACTAGGCTGAACCAAGGCTCAGGGACTGATCTCAGGTGAGCAAACACAAATCAGATGCTGCAATCGGAATTGGTAAAACATGGTTTATATGCAACATTTAATATAAATGAAACCATATGATTGATGAAATATTCAATAAGATAAGAAATCAAATGTCATATGGTTAATGAACAAAATGAAATGGGACCAATCTTTGCAAATAAAGAGGGGAAAAAAAAGAGTGTGGGTGAGAGGTGTGGGCTTTAGGGCCAAGGTGGGTCCAAATGGACCAAATGGGCTTAAATGAGCCTTGAAAAGGGTTTGAGCTCAGCCACCAGACCCTCGTCCTGCAAAATTGGGAAAAATTGGGGTATCTACACTTTCTATGTTGTAGCTAGCCATTACATTAGTTGCAACTAGGGGGGTAAAACCCCTTGGATAAGTATCTTTCTTTTTATTTCTAATTTTCTTTGAATCTTGTTACTACACCATATTAATCTGTGTAATTTTAACATTGTTTTGCAAGGGAAAGAAGAAGAATAAGAAGCTCATCAGTACGAGTACCCTTGGTAGTGCTGGTGCTGTCCTAAGGTAGCTGAGCCCACAACATCCACATTTCCTTAGGCATCTCGAGGGCTAGCGAAAGTGAATCCCAGCGAAAGCGAACCGAGAGTGGTGATCACACCGATTCCATTATCTGTGGAGTGAAGGAGTCGGATACAACAAAAGGGACACAAGCGAGGCCACAAAACAAAAAACAAGGTGCCTCCCTCAAATCCCGTATCCACAAATTAGCGATTATGGTGGGACACCTAAAAGTACCCCTGTGCTAAGGTGAGCGTTCCCTTCTTCTTCCTTCTTTTCTTCTCCTTGCATATTTTATTTTCTTTTGCAGATTTTTGAGAGTCGTGGCGAAATTCCTGAAAGTGTTTTGAGGTACCACGATTTCTTGATTATTTGGATTTCTTTTGCTATTAAATGCATGTCACCACCTCTCATTTGACTTTGATTTAGGGGAGCATAGGTGGTTGAATAAAAAAAGGATTGTATTTCCGAAAAATCTTTTGTTAGAGTGTTAAACGCTAGATTTCTGACGTTTTACGTAAAACGCCTCATTTACAACGTTTTATTTGTGGTAAATGATGAATGTTACAGGAAAAATGATTGAATAGGTATTATAAACTAGACATCTGCAGTTTTATTTTCTTTTTTTTTATAGAAACATGTATTAAGTTTCGAAATTCCTTGTACATTTTTCCATCAAGTGTAATATTTGTAATCTTTTTTTCCCTTTATTAGAAAACTCAAGGGAAAAAAAGGGACAAAAAAAGAGAAAAAAAAAAGAAGAAAAATCAATGAAAAAGGAGTGGTAAAAAAAACAGAGGAGGAAAAGATCTTCAGCCAACAGTTTGAAGTATTATATGCTTACTCTTCTTTGTTTAACATTAAACGTGCCATATACTAGCGTCTAACACTGCTAGTTTGCCAATTAGTTTATCTTCATCATAATTGAGCTTGCCATTAGCCAAGATTGAATACGAGGAGAGTGTGTCAAGGGTCTGTAATGATCGGGTAAATAGTATTGGACACTGTTTGCATTAACCAATTCAGCATTATAGAGGTAGAAGTTGACAAAGGTGTTAGATGCTGTTTTCTATAGTGTCTTACATTAGACACAAATCAACTTGCGTCTTACACTTTCTGCATTGAACTTAAGCCAAATTAAGAGGAAGGCTAGCCTAAATGTCTGAATTCGAGAGCAGTCAATCAGATACGACCGGTATGCCTCACAAGAAACCTATTCTGAGGTTATTCCATCCAACCACTAGAGAAGAACTAGATCCCAACTTGATCCAATATCAAGCCTTGTGTTGTTTTCTTTACAGTGAGGCCAACCACCCTGGCCCATCGAGGATGGCAAATCAACAAGATGATGATCTCCATAACGATCAATACTTCCCTAGTGAAGGACTATGAAGGCCTATTGCAAACCACATTCCTAAAGGTCTATACTAGGGACAGCTCAGAAATGTACCATCTGACACCAAACACCTGGGGCAGAGAAATGACTCAAATGGAGAACTTCAAACAAAGGCAAACCCTTTGTTCTTTCAGCAACCACAGTAGTTGTCACATGGTGCGTATAGAGAAAGAGTCAATCCATTATTTTCCAGTCAACCAGATTGGAATACTCATCAGTAGGTTCCTTTTCAGCCACATGCAAACCAGGCGTCAACCTCTCAAGCTCAAGGCAGGATCGATAACTTAGTAGAAATGAGGAAGATACTCAGTGCACTAGGGGTAGACACCCAACCTCCTCTTTCCTTTGACATGGGCAAGTTCCCACCATTTTAGCTTCCTCCTGGCTTCAAGTATCCAAAGACGCCCAAGTTTGATGGGACCACCAATCCGTATAGCCACATCGTGTGATTTCAAATAGAGTCAGTCCTATACTTCCATGACTTGGGACTCATTATACACCTCTTCTTTTACTCATTAGAAGGAGAACCCATGGATTGGTTCCTCACTCTCTCCAAAGATGACCTCAGTGGCTTCGACAAGATTAGGGAGAGCTTCTTGGCTAAGTATCAACACAAGATTGACTCGAAGCCAACTTTTCATGACTTGAGCAAAGAGACTATGGAGCTAGGTGAAGAATGGGTCACTTTTGCAAATAGATGGTGAGAAATGACAGCCAAATCAGGTCTAGACATCCTAGAAAGGCAAATCGTCCAAACACTAATCATAAACACAACTCGATCGATGAAAAGAGGACTAGCAAATGCATATTGTCCTTCCATAGTTGTACTCTACAAGGTGGCCACTTCTATGAAGGCAAATGTGCATGAATTCAAAAGCAAAGAATTCCAAAAAGCAGAAGGCTACATAGAGTCTGTGCATTATGTCCAAAGGCAATGGGATCAACCTCCTCGAGATTATCAACAGAATAACAATCACTCTAGAAGAAATGACCACAACAAGGGTAACCGCCAGCAACAGTCGAAAGGATCAAAACGCGCTAGTTATCGTCCTATTCCAGTCACGTTGGTAGACTTGTTTGTAGAAATAATGGAAGTCCAAGCAATTAACCTCTTGCCTTGAAGATCAGAAGGAATAAACTGCGACAGAAATAAATATTGCTTGTTCCACATAAGTCATAGGCATAATTTAGAAGATTATTGGGTTTTCAAGGACATCGTTTACGATTGGATCGAGGAAGGCAGAATCGAGTGGGATGCATTAATAGAGAAGGTTGGAAATTGCCACAAAGCATGAGCCAGGATGTCTATCAGGCAGAAGCCTCTAATGATGGAGGCTACACTAGGGATAACCTCCTAACTATTGTAAATAAACTTCTCTTTTCTTTTCATTTTTCTTTTATTTATGGAAAATACGTAAATAAAATATCCTTTAAAAAAAAAGAATAAAGCCAAAACTTAATGAGAAGAAAGCTCTACCATACAAGTGTGGAAAATTAAGACCAAACTAGAAGGACCATACTTGGTAATATAGGCATATCTGAGCAATGCCTATTGTTTCACCAGAAAGGATGCCAATAGGCTTGAACATCTCTAGAATGTAATGTATCTCAAAAGGTACTACCCTTGACAAGCATACTAAGTTAATAGACTGTCTGAGCTTGTGAACTAGTTGTCTCCCAAGACTTAGGAACCTCGGCCGTAGCCTTAGTTCACGAACACATTGTGGGAAAAAGGGATCAAGGGTCTGACATTGAGATGGAGGCAAGCCTTCAAGAGTCCCCCTCCGGTCCATGAATAACAAGTCCACACACTTCCCTAGAGTCAGACATGCTATCCTAGTGTAAATCTTTATAAGTTGTGATTGGGTAGATGTCCAAGGCCAAGCCTAGAAGCGCAAAAGAGGGGAGTGCATCCAAAATAAAAGGGGTGTTTCGGTCCATCAACAAAAAATATCTCTTGACCGAACACTCAAAATAGGGGTGACACCACTGACGTTTGGCAGGTGCGCTATCATAGCATAAATCTTAGTAAGTAGGTACCTGTCGAAAGGAAAAAAAAGAGAACAAGAAAGAAAGTAAGGAAAGAAGGTAACAAAGAAGTTGCCCATCGACCATAAGAAAGAGAGAAGGAAAAGATGGCAGCAAAGAAACTATCCAAAAGGAAATAAACAAAAAGATGGCAGTAAGAAAGCTGTCTAGAGTCAAAACAGAAAAAGGAGGGGGGGGGGAGTCAAAAGCACAGTAGGATTCAACCTTGAGCCGAAGGAGGTTTAAAACTCAGAGTGAAGCCAAAATCTTAGGACCGGACACTACCCTTTCTTCCCACACCCTGCATTATACCCTCAAAGGCAAGGGGCAGGAATCTAGGACTAGGGGTAGTTAGTATTGAGGTAAGTCTAAAGCATCTTTCGGTTTAGGAGTGTAGAAGGGTCCCAATTACCAAGATTTCAACCCACCAAGTCTTCCTTTTCCCAGCTTCATGGAAGAAGTCCCTTCTCAAAAAAATAAAATAAAAAATAAAAATAAAAAACACATGACAAAAAACTCAAACAATAAATGCCAAAAAAAATAAAAAAAAATAAGAAGAAAAGGATAGAAAATAAGAAAATCCAAAAAAAAAGAAGGAAAATACAAAACCCCCCAAAAAAAGATTCCAAAAAAAGAAAAATCAAAAACAAAAAAGGAAAAATCAAAAGTTCCAAAAATATCACAAAATCCCAAAAATAGAAAATACAAAAAAAAATCCAAAAACCAAGAATATAGAAAATCCAAAAATAAAAAATAAAATCCAAATACCAAAAAAAGGGGAAAAATAAAAAAAATCCAAAAAAAAAAATGGAAAATCCAAAAATCTAAAATCAGGAAAAAGAATCAAAAAAATAAAAGATACGAAATCAGAAAATCAAAAATAATAATAAAAAAAGAATCTACCCAACCATCACTACCTCATGAAACTAATGGTAAATTTGGCCTATGATGCAAAAATTTAGGTCATTTGCGACCCCTCGTCGCAGTTTCACCCGTTCCATTAGGATAGTCATTTTCAATTAGATAAATAAGTTCAGGTTAGGCTTATTATCCTCCACCTAAGTTTATCTCAAGTGATCCATGTTTATCATCATCTTTGGACTAGGGGCAAGGGGCATCCTAGAGGAAGTAACAATTTTGTCGAAGATGTACAGGAAGCCACTTTGAAGTGTTGAATGTAATATTCACTACACAGCGTCTTACAATAAGGAAAATGCCTAGAGGCAACTTTAGTCACTAAACTCTATAGTCAGGAGCCCTGACTAGTAAGCAAACATCAAGGTGACCTAGAATCTCCAATATCCGCTTGGAGAAATAAAGGCAATGTAATTAGCAGAGAGGAGGTCATTCCCCTTTACCTGACACCCGGGAACATCATTGACCTCTTGCTCACTTACTTATGTATCATAGAACGATGGTCCTTGTGGAGAGTGTAGGCTATACACTTAATGAAAGGGCACCCAACCATGACAAATTGTATGCATGTGTCAGTCCTCTTTGGATAGTGAGCCAAATTCCTGAGCCCTCTTTGCTCACTTCCTTGTCCAAATGTCGGTTGTCTTTTTCAATATCTTGAAGGATTTCCTAGCAGAGTGCCTGTCATCTTCTTTGGACTTCATCACCCAAGTATAGGTTGTCTTTTTCAATATCTTGTAAGATTTCCCTGCCATAGTGTCGGTCATCCTCTTTAGACTTCCTCACCCAAGTGTCGATTGTCTTTTTCCAATATCTTTTAGGATTTTCTCGCCCTAGTGTTGGTCATTCTCTTTAGACTTCCTTACCTGAGTGATGATTGTCTTTTCAATATCTTTTAGGATTTCCTCTCCAGAGTGCCAATTATCCTCTTTAGACTTCTTCACTAGAGTGCTAGTCGTCTTTTCAAAACCTTTTAAACTTCCTCGCCAAAGTGCTATTTGTCTCTTTCTGTACCTTATAGGATTTCCTTGCCCGAGTGCTGGTTATCTTCTTTTTAGACTTCCTTGCCAGAGTGTCAGTTGTCTTCCCAATATCTTTTAGGATTTTCTTGCCAGAGTGTTGGTTATCCTCTTTAGACTTTCTCACCCAAGTGCTAGTTGTCTTTTCAATTCCCCTTTTAGGATTTCCTCGCTAGAGTGCTGGCTATCTTTTCAAAGCCTTTTAGACTTCCTCACCAAAGTGTCGATTGTCTCTTTCAGTATCCTAGAGGATTTCCTCACTCGAGTGTCAATTATCCTCTTTTAGACCTCCTCGCCCAAGTGTCGGATGTCTCTTCCAATAACTTTTATGATTTCCTCACCAGAGTGTCGGTTATCTTCTTTTAGACTTCCTTGCCTAAGTGCCAATCTTTGATGTAGCTATCCCAATATTTCCAATTTTAGTCTTTTTTGATCCTCTCGTGCCTTTATATAAGTTGGGGTACCCCCAGCCTTTGAGGAGGGAGAAAGTTTAGAATTTTGGAGAGGTACCCACACACATCCAGAAGAGGGAGAAATTATTCTGAGAAAGAGAGGAGAGTGGTTCTAAGCTTGGGTCTTTTGTCAGTTCTGATCACGTTATATCAGCACCTTGCATTCTTGCATATGCACGTCATAAAAAAGGGGGTTTTCATTTCATTTTGCATGTTTTATTTTTATGCATACTTTGTATGTTGTAGCTAGGCATTACATTAGTTGCATCTAAGAGGATAAAACCCCTAAGGTAAGTATCTTCCTTTTTATTTCTTATTAATTTCTAAGTTTCTTAGATTCTTGTTACTACACCATATTAATCCGTGTAATTTTAACATTGTTCTGCAAGGAAAAGAAGAAGAAGAAGAAGCTCACCAGAAAGGTCACTCTTAGGCAGCACTGGAGTTGTCCTAAGGTAGCTAAGCCCACAACATCCACATCTCCCTAGGTGTCTCGAGGGCCAACAAAAGTGAACTGAGAGTAGCGATCACACCGATTCCATCATCTGTGGAGTGAAGGAGTCAGATACAACCAAAGGGACACAAGTGAGGCCACAAAACAAAAACCGAGGTGCCTTTCCAAAATCCCGTATCCACAAGGGGCATCTTGGCTACCATTTGGTATCTTTTTGCCCTTCTTTTGGGCTCGCACCCCTAATAGCCATAGGTTTTTCTTTAGACCTCTGCTATGCTTTTGAGCGTGGTATTTTCGTCTACACTCTCTCTTGATCGACAGGCTTGTAGGTTTGTTATCTCTCCCTCAATACCAAGGGCATCTTGGTTGCCCTTTGGTATCTTTTTGCTCATCTTTCGGGTTGGCACCCCTAACTGCCACATGATCGTCCTTGGACCGTTGTCGCACTTTCAGGTGTAGCATTCCCGTTACCTTTTGTTCATTGGTGACATGATCATGCATTCGTCACTATCCCTCTTGCTTGATAGGCTCATTGACCTATCATAGTGCTTGATCTTCTGGTAAGCAAGTTTTGGACTTGCCATGCCCCTTCTCGGGCTGATAGCCCTAACTATCCGGTTGGCAAGCCCGTTAGTCCTTGCCACACCCATCATCTCCTTAGGTTGATAGTCCAACTATCCGATGATGAGTCTGTCAACTTGTCGTTCCCCCATTAGTGTACCATATCATCGCATTTTCATCATTTACTACATACCATGCACAAGCATAGCATACCGTCGCATGTCCCTACATAAGCATAGCTTTACATCGCATTTCACTGCATTCCATGACATATCATTGTATGTCATCATGTAAGCATGACATCTTACTGCATCGCATCACACCGCATTGCATTAACATTGCATCAACACTATAGTGACATCCCCAATTTGGCCTCATATCATCACATCACAAACCTAGCATCTTAGTCTTGCACCATGTGCTTGATATGCCTCCCGTAGCATTGAGTGCCAATGTATCCTCTACTACACTACTTGCTTGACGTCGGTATTCCGCATTACATGTCCAACACTACCTATATCAACATTACACAATCGGGCAAATGCCTAAGACTATCATCACATCTACATCTAGCTTACATACACCATCACCCTATTGGTATCATGTGTATGGCATACCTCCTATAGCGTAGAGTGCCAATGTATCCTCTGCAGTACTCTTGCTTAGCATTGGTATTCCACATTGCGTACCCAACACCTCATGCATACCATGCATCATCTCAATGGTATCACGTGTATGGTATACCTCATGTAGCACAGAGTGCCAATGTATCCTCCGCAGTACTCTTACTCGACGTCGGTACTTTGCAATGCGTTCCCATCCCTTCATACACTTCATCAGCATTCTCATCTCAATGGCATCGCATGCATGGCATGCCTCTCGCAGCATTGAGTACCAGTGTATCCTCTACCGCACTACTTGCTGGACGTTGGTCTTTTGTATTGTGTACCCAACACTACATGCATCATCCTCCATACCATTCCACCTGCATCATTGCTTTGTTGGCATCGCATGCTTGGCATGCCTCCTGTAGTATAGAGTGCTAGTGTATCCTCTATAGCACCCTCGCTCGATACAGTATCCTCGATAATGTGCTCCCAGCATTGTGATCATCATTAGACTTGCATCATTACACATGCATCATCACATACTCGCATTAGCATTGTGTAGAGTTACGTATATCCCCAATGGAGCTTAATGCGCACATTTGCATTCCAGCAGTGTTTTGCATCCATATGCATCATTTGCATTAGCTTTGCATGAAACCACACGTGTCCCCAACAGAGCTTTGTATGCATCAACACCTACATCAACACCCATGTTTTTCTCACTTGTTTGCACTTGTTTTTGCATCTTGTGACCATGCCGGTGGAACCCCTGGGCACGGTTCACCAAACCTACTCCGGTGTGCGGAAACACACGGGGAGGTCTGATACAGTCACGGCAAAAATGGTGAATCCGGAGGAAGAGACAAGACTCGGAAACACCAAAGGGAAGATAAAAAAGATAAGGAAAGGAGTCGCCACCTAGTCTTTTAATGGAAAGACGAGGAAAACCAAAAAAACACAAGAAAATCACGAAACAAAACAAAATGCA
>JAMKQA010090729.1:0-10295 GCA_024699735.1 Posidonia australis
CTTTCAAAAAACCCTTGGCTCTGATGCCATGTTAAAAGTGAAAGAGAAAAGTAATCTGTTTATTAACCCTAAACAGAGTATTTATACAAGACCAGAACACAGGCTAAGATAAATGGATCCTTAAGTGGATCCTACAATATGCAACCCAACTAACAGTATGTGATGGCATTTTCTTGATTTAACTTCAGATTATTTCACCCTGCAATTTGCTTGTTAGGCTATTCATTTACAAAATTGTACATAGGAAATCATGGACCATGCTAGATTCAGCTTAGGTGACTGTAGATTATTTGGTTTCACTATCTTGTAAATTTACCTATGACATGGTCGTGACTTCTTCTGAATTTTTTTGGTCACTCTTCCTAAATGCAACCACTTAGCCAAATGCTAAAGCTTCTTTGTGGTTGTATAGGAAGTCGGGTGTTTGACTCCCATTAGACATAAAAAAAACATGTGTTATTATGTGCAATATCCATAACTCTTGTGGAGTGATTGGTTATGGAGGGTTCCTAGGGATGAAGCCAGGATTTTATGGCAATGAGGGCTAAGATCATGTATATGAATCCCGAACATATACTTGTCTTGATATGCATTTTTTGTGCATTGTGTAGTTATCTGATTAGCTCATGTAATTTACTTGGTAATCCCATATCATCGTTAAATCTGTCTGAAAGTTAAAAAAAGAAGATGCATGTATGGAAAATAAACTTTTAAGCTTTTAATATTCTAGTTTGCTTTAATTGTTTACATTTTTCATTTGTTGTGGGACTTGATTGTAAGAGCATTAAATGTTCTATTGTTTGTTCCCCCTTCATCTGAGGGTTCCCACCAACATAACTATCTTAAAAAAAAGAAGGAAAAGAATGAAAGAAAGAAAAGAATGTTCCTAGATCATGGTTGAAGTCCTTGAGGTGGTGACAACGAGTAGATCTTGGCAACTAGTTTGGTTTGGAAGAATGTAGAAAAAGCAAGAAGAAAATGAACTAAAAGGTGACTGATTTTTTTTATGTTGATGGAACTTGTATGTCTGTTTTGGTGCAAAAACCTAAAAATCATACTTGCATGTTTCTCTACTCACGTCCAATCTAAAAATTGATGGTTCAGAATACTTTCTGCATTTCACACCATTATGTTTGTGTTTCACATGTAACCCAAAAGACCTTTCTTTCTTGACATCTGGTCTACTCCTGTACAATTTGTTTGTGGGCTGAATGCTTTTATTATGTGTTTTAACTTTCAGTTTATCTCTGTCATTAGGTATGGAACAGGTGACCATGTGGGTGTATATTCAGAAAATTGCCTTGAGACAGTGGAAGAGGCTGAGAGACTACTTGGTTATTCCCCTGAGACTTTCTTTTCCATTCATTCCGACAGAGAAGATGGCACACCACTTGATGGAAGCTCTTTGCCACCTCCATTCCCATCTCCCAGTACTCTAAGAACTGCACTTACCCGATATGCTGACCTTCTAAATTCTCCCAAAAAGGTGATTTTCTATTATTCGTTTTAGTGGTTTGCATTGTTTGAACTTTCAGTATTCTATAGAATATGTTTTTATTTTGTCATATTTCAAATGATGCCTTCAGGCAGCTCTGGTTGCTCTGGCTGCTCATGCTTCAGATCCTAGTGAAGCTGAACACCTGCGGCAGCTTGCTTCTCCAGCTGGAAAGGTTTGTAGATTTTTCATTAAACTTCTCCATATTGAAGCAAATGGTTGCAATTTGGTCGTTATATTCAAGCTATTTGGTACAGGATGAGTATTCACAATGGATAGTTGCCAGTCAGAAAAGCCTCTTAGAAGTGATGGCTGAGTTTCCTTCAGCAAAGCCTCCTCTAGGAGTATTCTTTGCTGCAGTGGCTCCTCGCTTGCAACCTAGATACTATTCAATTTCTTCTTCTCCAAGGTCAACAAAATTTTAATAATTTCCTAATTAGCTATGTTTTCTTTGGTTATAGTAGCTTAATAGTCTGACTTGTCTTCTGCAGGATGGCCCCATCTAGAATTCATGTTACATGTGCGCTAGTACATGGACCCACACCAACGGGAAGGATTCACAAGGGTGTTTGCTCGTCTTGGATGAAGGTATATCGATTGATTCTGTGTCAATACTACATTTTTGGTGGCATGTTGCCCTTTCCATAAAAAGGGTTTTAATTATATGGGTTCATTCCACATTTCCATCTATTACCAGAGAAAGCTAGGTAAATGTGAATACCATCCAACTTAGCGCACAGTTTTTGTTTTGTTTCCAATTAATTTCATACTTTTTCAAGGGTTACATCTTCAAGTCTTAACTGATTTTTTTGCTGCATCTTTTTTTCCTCACGAAAGTAATCTTGTGTTGGCTGCTGATTCAGATGATTTCTGAACTTCACCTCCTGAGGACTTCACATATATCATAGAGCTAGAATTTGATTCTAATTCACATAATGATTATGCTTTATTTTTTGTGGCTTTTACGTCATTCCTTTTCTCTTCATTTTCTTCATTATGTCTTGTTTTTATTAGTCTACTGTAAAGTTCTTTGGCTTTCTAGCTTTGCTTGCTCATATTTTTTCATTATAAACAAAATCTGCAGCATTCAGTGTCACTTGAGGAGAGCAGAGAGTGTAGCTGGGCTCCTATATTTGTGAGGACATCGAATTTTAAACTTCCTGCAGATACTTCTGTGCCAATAATCATGATTGGTCCTGGAACAGGATTGGCACCCTTCAGAGGATTCTTGCAGGTTAATAACTGGTCTATCTTTTGTATCAGTTAAAGCTCAAAATTGTGGTTCTTAATTGTTATTATACTCTTTATTCCTTTCAGGAAAGATTAGCATTGAAGGAAGCTGGAAATGATCTTGGCCCGGCTATGCTATTCTTTGGATGCCGGAATCGGAGAATGGTAGCTATATTTTTTTTATGCACTTTATTTTAGCATATCATGAGTTCATGATCAATGTCAAATCACTAATTTATGAAACTCATATCAATTACGCAATTAAACAGGACTTCATCTACGAGGAGGAGTTGGATGCCTTAACCAAAGCTGGTGCACTTTCTGAGTTGGTGGTTGCATTCTCTCGGGAGGGACCGTCCAAGGAATATGTGCAGCATAAGATGGCTCAGAAGGTTCTACACTTACCGTTGATTACAAATGTCTCCTGGTGGAGTCTCTTGTCAGTCAGCCTTGTGATCCTTGTTATTCTTGAACCTAAAGTCATTTTTCTGTGTGCAGGCGTCGGAGATCTGGAATACTGTTTCACAGGGTGGTTATATATTCGTATGTGGTGACGCCAAAGGCATGGCCAGGGATGTCCACCGGGTTCTCCACACAATAGTTCAAGAGCAGGTATTAATCTCTCCTTTCTGTTTCCATCCTGAACCTTGGACATTCATGAATTCTGAAAGTTTATATCCTAGTTGGGTTTGCTAAATTCTATGAAGTGGGTGGAGACAAGGCACTTTGAACAGAAATGGTCTGTAAACAAGCACATGCAAAGCTTTTGTTGTACACTAAATTCTATGAAATGGTCACGTTCCAACTTTCTACATAGATATCCACAAATATGTCGGTTAATAATTGTGAAAGAGGCAAGGGCACTTGCAATTGAAGCTCTCTTATCAATCCTTGCATAGAAGAAATAGATAGTCCTTCCTAGTCGACAAAAGCAAGAGGAAGCTTGATCTCACACAAAATCTCGCAAACTAATTGAACTGTAGTATTTATGTGCCGCAGCATTCTGTATACCGGTCAAAATTTTAAGCCTTCTTTTTCTGTGTTTCTAGGGCTCCATGGACAGTTCCAAAGCAGAGAGCTTTGTCAAAAATCTTCAGATGGGTGGAAGATATCTACGAGATATTTGGTGAAATCCCTTGATATGGTAGCTCGGATGAGAGAAAATGGCATCATCGCCTACGTTTGTGAAGACACTACACAAGTGTGTTTCACTGATTTTTCATTGTACCATCTAACAAGGACATTTTTTCTATACATATCGTATTTATTATTAGATGATTCGTTTGGAAGTAAATAATCATATACGTATGTAATGTATGTGTACGAGGATGATATCGTTCTGCAATAACCCTGCAAATAACATGGATTAGCATTTATAAATAGTTTGGCAATAATCCTGCGACTTCAGCTTCGATGCGAGGATGATGTTTCTTTCGTTATAGAAGTGACATTACTGTACAGATCGATCTCCTAAACTATGTTTGGTCGTTGAAATGTTTTACATTTTACCTCATGCTTTCTTTCGGGAGAATGGTCTTTTGGAAGACTGACCGAGTCACGGAGGAATCGATCAAGCTTGATGCGTCGACCAAGGTCTGGATCGTCTATTATGATTTTAATTCATAACATCTCTCAGATCGATGTCTCTCAGATGTTCGTTAAATCGGACGAGTTGAGTACATGATGGTTATGACACGCAAGATGGATCAGAACAGCTTGTATTGTTTTCGAAGCGTAGATACAGGTGTGATAATACTTGTCTCTTCTTTTGAACACGGGCTTGATGTGCGGGGACCGGACTCGTTTGGAATTTTTTTACTATATTAATGCAACAATCTCGATTCGTTACATCTAAAATTTAATTATATTTTTCTTTAATTATTTAATTAATTACATTAATCTTGAATTAAATTTAACAAGAGACAATATAAATTAAAGTACTATTAATTAAAATAAATTAAATTATATTAAATAATTACTCAGAATCTTTGATGTGTGGTCGACTGACTTCAACTCTGAGTGTCTTAGTAAACTCTTATTCTTATCTTGCATTTGCGAAAAACATTAAATAAACACACGAGTGACTATTGAAAGGTTATCTGGTACACATTTACATATCACTCAGGTATCTCTCTTAGATGCCGCGATATTACAAAAGAACAGTACATCATTGCTCAGTAAGCAACAAGTATCTTTAAAACCATATCTTTTTTAAAATCATTTTTTTCCTTTTCAAAACTATATGCATGTTTTTCAAAACTTTTATGCATACTTGACATGATTACATTGCCAAATGAAGTCTACAACTACACAAAAGTGTCCCACTAAGCACTGAGTTTCTACTTGGTCTACATAGAAATCATACCACAAAAATTGGTACAAAACCATATTTCTAAAAACTACAACGCCATTCACGACGCAAGCAAAGTAACGCCACTCACAGGCATAAGTAAAACAATAAGCATTGACCACAAGTAATTGTCAGAGACTCTCACTTTGGTTACTATTGCACTGTCACAGACAACCGCAACCTACCCGTCCCAGCCTATAAGCCTTCACTATCAATTGTGTTGCCGGACATCAAGTAATCAACTCTAACTACAAGTAGTGTATCGAAATGTAACCAACGGTGCCTGCGCTACCGTGGTGAACTACTCCACACAGGGGTTTAACCACCTAGGCCACAGGCTCCAACACGTACGGGGTGCGTCCCCAAGACACCCTTGTGTGCCGGGACACTTGAGAACTCCCATTGTAGGCCCTACCAATACCAGGTAAAGAGGGTGATCCAGTCGCTTTCACCTGGACTCTACAGTACCTCAAAGAATCACGGTCTTTTTCACCTGAACCTTACAGTAGTCATAGTCTCGGTACTCGTATCAATTAGAGTATTACGTCTAGCTACAAAGAGGTTTCATACCCTCTAGGTCCGCTGTCATGATACCATTATGTACAATCAGTACCTTGGGTCTTCAGCCTTCGGAATAGGTAGAGTATCATACCTCTAAGTTTAGTAGGCACCTCGACTCGTGGACCTCAACCTCAGCCTCATGAATGAAAATCAAGGAGTATCATACTTCCAAGATCCAACGAATACTTATCTTAGCCTCTCAGTCTTAAGACCTCAATCTAGGCGACGTGTTTGACCACCCAGGAATGAGGTCAACGTTCCCTGCAACATGACCCTCTGGTCTGTTGGCCCACCACAAACAGAAAATCATGGAAAAACTCTTTTTAAAATTTTTGCACAACTATGCATTTCTTTTTTTAAATCTCTTTTGAAAAATTATTTCGAAAATACTTCATAAATCATCTCTTAAATGCCACAAAATACTGTACAGAGAAGCACCATCGGAATCCACATATTCCCTTTTTAAAAATCCTTTGAAAACTACTCTTAAATCATCCATGTCCTTTCGAAATCTTTGAAAAACCCTTTGGTAAACCACTTTCCAGGAACACTCCTATCTTTCAAAATAAACTCTAAAAATCATTTAAAACCCTCAAGGCCAAAGGAAACATCAATTAAACATCTTTAGGATATAAACTCACCTTGAAGAATTACAAAAAAACCAAGCAATGGTCTTGAAGTCCCTAGTGACTTACAAGATAGATGCTAATATAACTTCACCTAAACAGTGCAATTGAATATCTAATTCAGTGCACTGCACCAGAAGGTAATCAACTTCTACCCTTAGGGTCGATTATTAACTTTAAAGTCCTTTTTGAATGATTGAAGGGAAAACCTAACGCTTCTAAATCATATAATCTTTGTTACTATATTGGTGGTTTAATAGGAGTTTTATGTTTTCAAAACATTCCTTTGTCATACACACTTGCCTAAATTATGCATATGAACATAACCAAACCAAGCATGTAAACATTCAAGGACTTTATTACTAACCAGAGCTGGTTGCACTGCCAGGCTCTAGTGCGCTTGTAAGGTGTGCTAGGTTGGTGTGCCCTAGGCTTTATATTTTAGTGTAGAAAAACAAGGATTGTTGCCCATCTTTCACTGATCACTACTCTCGCTACAAGTCATGAAAATTCACATATAACCTACCAAAATGAAGATTCCTAAGTCTACTATCACATGGAACAAAAATCACTCTAATCCAACACTTACAGCTCAAGATATTCATAATTAAAGCAAAGGAATCCAAAATGGCTCAATAGTGAGAACCCATTCGAAAAATCATGAAACATCCACTAAAAATCACACAAAATGCCACAAGATCTCTACCATGCATCCCCCACATCCCTTACAACTTATTTTTAATGATCTCAAACTTAGACAAAGAAAAACAAGATAGTGGGGCGTGTATCTTTCCGTCCTTTCTTATTCTTGTTTCCTCCTCTTTTTCCCTGTTTTTCTTTTCTTCTTCTCTACTTCCTGCACGAGCCACCCTTTGCCCTCTCTTCCCTCCTCAGCCTCTTTCTCTTCTCCTTGCTTCACCCATCTCCTCCTTTCTTTCTTTCTTTCCCTCTCCTCGTTCTTGGTTTTCTTCCTTCTTCTTCCAGCTTCCTCTTCCTCTCAAGCCTTCCCCCTTTGATTTTTTTTTTTTTGAATGTCTGCATCATGCCATACCCCCTCCTCCTTATAGGTATGTGCCACCCTCTTAAATTTTCACACAAAATTTGTGCAAAAGTCATGAAAGAAATGGGAAATCTCTTAGGCACACATTTTCATGAAATAAATCATGAGTTGGGGCGACAGGTGGCACTGTGGCTTCTGGCATCACTTTGAACCTCAACCCCACACACCCATGAGTCATCACACACCAAGTTTGATCATGTTTCAATAAATCAATGGTAAACTACAAGTTATAATCCCACCAACCAAACAAATACGTTTAATCCTTACTTAAGATTATTTAAATCCACCAAACCAAAATACCAAAGCTAGCAACCTTCACTAAAGATAATTTAATCACTATTTAATTATGATTAAGTAAGAGGGTTAAAGTTTGAGATGTTACAGTTATGTAGACACCTCGGTTTTCGTAGTCAGTTGGCAGTCAACTTCTTCAACAAAACCCGTTTTAGATGGTTTGTCGGTGCAACCACCTTCTTTACCCAAAAACCCTATTGAAGCCTATTTACACCCCAAAATCCTAAACATGATCCAAACCTAACCTAAACCCCACCTAAACAAACCTTTCAAGCCCACTTGTGGCCTAGATGTTGGGTGGATTGAGTCTGCCTTCCTTGCAAGTAATCCATCTTCGGACCACCGTGCCCTGATAGCGTGGCCTTGTCGCATGGGTGTGGCATGCAGACGTCCTAGGTCAGTGTTAACAAGTGAAGGCCGGGATAGACTTGTCCTTTCATCATTGGCACAACAGTTCCTCGTCTCCCATTGGTTGAAACAGATCTAGGCATGTAACGACCTAGATTAGGAAGTGATGTTTTGGCCAGATAATGAAGGTAGGATTTAGGTGTGTTGGGTGTTGGGAGCTCCTATATCCAATGTTGGAGACGTCCTCAATAGTGTCCTACACCTGGATTAAGGGTTTCTAGCCTGTTAGTGTTGTGTGGTTTGGATGCTGTGTCGGCCTCGTAGGAGTTTTATGAGTTTGTTTTGGACTACGGAGTTTGGTTGGCGTACTTGGGTGGTTGATCTCTGATGGCACAAGTCACATGCATGTGGGAAGTTGTGCGATTAGGTCTCATGCTATGCTTCTTTCCTTTCTTTCTTTCCTTCTTTTCTTTCTTTTCTTTTCTTTTTCTCCTTTTTCTCTTTTCTCTCTCCTCCTACATGCCCCCACTTTCCCCACGTGCTTTCCTCCTCTTCTCCTTCTTCATCACTCCACTTTCCCTCTTCCGTCTTCTTCCTCCTCACCCCACTTTCCCTCTTCCTTCTTCTTCCTCTTCATGTTAGGGAGATGAGAGTGAGATAGTTATCAGAGGGAGTGACAGAGGGAGATGAGGGGGAGATTTGAGAGGAGGAGAGATCAGAGAGAGGGAGACGAGAGAGGATATGAGTGAGTGAGAGAGAGAGAGAGAGGGAGTGTGAGAGAGAGAAGAGATGAGAGGGGTGAGGGAGATAGAGGAGAGTTGGCTAGAGGAGGGGGATGCTGTCGCCATCACTATACCACCGTTGTGAGGAGGAGGAGGATCGGAGTAGCTCGTGGCTGGAGGAGGAGGGCATGCGTCGTCGTTCGTCGCTCGTTGCTGTCGTACCTTCAGTGGAGGTATGCACTCTTGAGGCTTTTTTTGGTTTTTAATTTGATTCCTAGGGCAATGATAATGTGTTCGTAATTGTAGTAAATTTTATTGTATTATTTTGCATTTGTGGGTCATTTATGGCTGTATTGATTGTGTGGAATGAATAGTGTCTCCTTTGTGTTTTCTATTGATTTCTCGAAATTCGCTTGATGGATCTCTGTGTTGCTTGTTTGGTTTGGAAGATCTCTTCAAGATCTTAATTTTGATATTAGACTTGCTTGGTTTGTGTGGGTGTTCGCAGGGTTGGGACTTGGGGTTCCGTTTTTGAGTGCCCTAGGTTCATTTGGTTCGACATACCGAATTATTTCGACATATCATTTTGAACTCCCAAGATGTCCCCATGACCTCTGTTTCGATCGACTAAATTTATTCGGTCTGTCGAACTGGGTCTTGGGTGTTGACACAGTACTTGGTCCGGTCGATTGGCCAGAAACGATATGTTGGGTCAGGAGATTTTGGTCGATCAATCCCATTTCGGTCTGCCGAAGTGGTTCCCTGAGTCCTGGTTTGACCGACCATTTTGCTTTAGTTTGCAGAAGCATACTTGGCCCCCTGCACTTAGTTATTTGTGGTGTGGATTAACACATCACAAATATACATGTATATATATATATATACATGTACTTATATATATAAGAGCCAATTCAGTTGCATCCTCCCTCAAATTAGCTATTTTGAGAGAAGATGCATAAAGACCATTGATTTGTGATCTAATGGTAAGTATTAAAACCGCCAATGTTAGTATAGTGGTTTTCTGTTTTTATTTTTTAAAACAGTAAATCTATTAGATTTTTATTTGTAATTGGTAGTGGTTATTTTTAGTGATGTCAGTCACAGTGAAACCAATAATTACACAGCCATCTAGAATTTCATTTGTTATTGGTAGTTGCTATTTTTAGTGATGTCAGTTACGATTAAATCAATAATTACATAGTCATCCTTATTTGGTATGAATTTGAATTGCTCATATCTTCATGCAATAATTTGCTTTGACTGTAGGTATGTTTTATGGATTTATTTGGAGTGTTGAGAAGTGGAGACCCCGTTACTGTTGGTATTGGTATTCACCAGATTTATGTTACGTAATGTTTTATGACTTCGTTATACTGTTATCCAAATAGTATTACAATATTGTAACTGTTTCTGTTTTAGGAATCTTATTAATGTTTGGTAAGTTCATATGTAGATATATTATAAGATTCATTTGCAATGAAAGAGAGAAAGTATTGTATTTATATTATTTCGTATCAATGTTAACCAAATAATAATACAATGTAGTAACCGTTTGTATTAAAAAAAATCTTTTAACAAAATCATAAGTTCATGTATGGTTTATCTGTTT
>JAMKQA010090734.1:0-10202 GCA_024699735.1 Posidonia australis
AGAAGAGGTGGAAGGCCTACCTCTCAAGATGTTCCCTCTCGATATTTCAGAGATAAAGAGATCCTTGTTGCTTTGGAAGGACCAAGGATGCTTTGGGGATGCAAGGGAGTGCTCCAGAAAACGAATACAAGTTGCTGGACAGAGGATGTAACTCGTGCAAGAAGCTAGCTTAGAGCAGAATTGCAGAATTCTGGATTTCTAACTTCAACACAGGATGTCTGACCTCAACTCAGGATTTCTAACTCCTTTCTATGGCTACCTATGGGGGTCATTATATAGGATTTTCTCATGGGTAACTCATGGGAATGGGGAGAGCCTCGTAGACGAAAAGCCTGGAAGATTCCATGGAATATTCGCTGCTGGAGGTAACAGCTACGGGAGGTGGAAAGCCAGCAGCCCACAGCCTGCGAAGTGGTGTGCGCCAGGGATGTGCGCCGGCTAGGTGCGCCACCTATGTGTGCTAGGGAAGTTCGCTAGATAAGTGTGCTAGGGAAGTGTGCCAGATAAGTGTGCTAACTAAGTGCTCTCCCTTACTTGTCTGGATTTTTAACTGGGCTGCAGGCTTGCTATGGGTTTAGGGTTGGTTCAAGGATCAGTCACATCCAAAGCAACAACTGGAGTCTTATCAATGAGTCACCTCAAAATCAGGGCGTCTACACATGGGCTAGGGGATGAAAACGACAGACCAAATTTCAATTCGATATACTAAAAGTCACTGATTCGGTATACCGAATTCCTTCGATATATCAAAACCCCTGTTTCGGTCGACCGAAGGTATTCAGTCTATAGAAACCAGTGCTCCTACACCAAGTGGCAGGGATTCGGTATGCCGAACCCAGTTCGGCATGCCGAATCTCCCGTGTTCTGTACACGGCCCCTACCAACAGACCATTCGTTCACCGAAAGTGGGAGCCTTTGACGGACCCCTCAAACAAGTATCATAAAATACAAATAAAACTTGGGGTGTAAATCCTTGAGTCTACTTCAAAACCCCTTAAACCATTCATCAATCCATACACTATACAATCCATACGAAAATCACAAAGGGATGGAGCTCAAAAATGGCTACTATAACCCTTATCCCGAAAACTTGTATATTCCTACAAATTTTAATCCTAACCGCATGATATCTTTGTTTTCATGCATTCCAACTCATTCTCATCAATATCACTATTTTTCTACGATTTTACATGCAATATTTTCTCAATTTTCTTACATTTAACATGATCTACTGGAAGCATGTAAACGAGCAAAGGAGAAGAGCCGCGTACCTCGAGTGGCACTCCGATGATCTTCCTCACTCCCCCAGCGAGTCCCCTCTCGCCCCAGTGAAGCCTCCTCCATCAGCGATCTACACAAACTCCCGCTTCCTCTACCGCACGCCGCTCTTCCTTTCCTTCTCCTCTCTCGGTTGCCTTCCCTCTTTTCACTTGCCTTCGCCTTTCTTTATCATCTCCTCGTCCCCCGTCGTGCCAGCAGTCCATCACATTGGAAGTGATGGTGAGGCATGGGCCGCTGGCTGGTGGTGGCACAGGTGGGGAAAGGGAAGAAGAAGAAGACGGTAATGGAGAGAGTTTGTGAGGGAGTGAGAAAAGAAAAGAGAGGAGAAAAGAAAATGAAAGGGAGAAAAGATAGGCACACAAACCGAGACGATTGTGCATCCTCAAACAGGACCCCACATTGGTCCTAAATCACAAGCAGGTGCACAAGAAGCCTACCACAAACTCACATATCTAAGAAACAACAGATTATCTATTAATAAACCACTTATACAATATTACAATTAATTACATGGTTTACAATTAAAAATGGATAATCAGGCTCAGATGTCACATCCTACCCCTTTAAAAGAATTTTGTCCCCGAAATTCAGCTTTAATAAAATAAGTAGGGGTACTGTCTCTAGATGTCCACCTCGCGCTCCTAGGTTGCCTCCTCTATACCATGGTGTTGCCACTGAACTAACACCAATGGAATCACTTTATTCTTGAGGACTTGCTCTTTTCTGTCCAGTATCTGGACTACATTCTCAACCATAGACAGGTACTCCCACAGCTTCTCTGGCTGTACTGGTCTTACCAGGGATGCATCGGCCAAACACTTCCTCAACATCGTTACATGGAAGGTGTTGTGCACACCAACTTACTCTGGAGGTAGATCTATTCTATATGCCACCTCACCAACCCTCTTGGTAATCTAGTACGATCCAATATATCTTGGGCTCAACATGCCTCTCTTACCGAACCGCATCACATCCGTTGTTGGTGACACCTTCAGGAAAGCGAAGTCTCCTACCTCGAATTCCAGAGGTCCCCGCCTCCTATTAGCATAACTCTTCTGCTGGCTCTTCCTAATCAGATCCACCTTGCTATTGTACTGCTGTGCGATTTCGAGCCCAACTAATTGTCTCTCACTCACCTCACTCCAGTAAGTGGGTGTCCTGTAGGGTCGCCATACAATGCCTCATATGGGGCCATACCAATACTAGTGTCGTAACTGTTATTATATGTAAACTCAATCAGAGGTAAGTGATCCTCCCAGCTACCACCAAAGTCCAAGGCACAGGTCCTCAGCATGTCCTCTAGTGTCTGGATGGTCTTTTCTGTCTAGTCATCCATCTGGGAGTGAAAGGCTATACTAAAATTCAGCACTGTGCCAAAAGCCTCCTGCAGAGCTCTCCAGAATCTCGATGTAAACCTTGTGTCTCCGTTAGACACAATAGACACTAGGACACTATGCAATTTCACAATCTCAGCCATATACAACTCTGCCAGTTTTGCGAAAGGAAGATTCACCCTCAATGGCATGAAATGTGCCGATTTTGTAAGGCGATCTACTATCACCCAAACTGTATCATTCTTTCTTCGGGTTCGTGGCAAACCCATCACAAAGTCTATTGACACATTTTCCCATTTCCACATTGGAACGTCCAGAGGCTGTAAAGTCCCTCTGGGCTCCTGGTGTTCTATTTTCACCATCTGGCAGGTTGCACACTTTGCCACATAATCAACAATCTCTCTCTTCATCCCAGGCCATCAAAAATTCCTCTTCAGGTCCTTATACATCTTGGTACTTCCTAGATGGATGGTGTATCTAGAGTGGTGAGCTTCGTCCAATAAATTCTTCTTGATTTCCTCTATTTGAGGCACATATTATCTCAGATAGTACCTCAACCCATCGTCTACCCCAACTAAAAAATGAGGAGCATTACCAGCTTCCAGCTTCCTCTAGATATCTGACACAAAAGAATCATATTGTTGAGCTGTGACAATCGCCTCGATCATCCTCGAGTGAACAGACAAATTAGCCAGCATCACTCTGGTAGGTCCCTGAGACTGTCTCCGTGGCCTGCACTCCACTAGTCCCTCTAACAATTTCCATTCATGGATCATCAGACTAGCCATAACATGAGTGCATCTGCTCAGAGCATCTGCAACCACATTTGCCTTCCCTGGGTGATACGACAAACTGAAATCATAATTCTTAATATATTCCACCTAGTGCCTCTGTCTCAGGTTCAAATCCTTCCGAGTAAAGATGTACTTCAGACTATTATTATCTGTGTACACCTCAAACTGTTCGCCATATAAATAATGCCTCCAAATCTTCAAGGCGAACACAACAACTGGCATCTCTAAATCATGGGTGGGATAATTCTTCTCATGATCTTTCAACTAGAGCAAGGCATACACCACCACCCTACCATGCTGCATCAGTATACACCCCAAACCAGTTCTACAAGCATAACTGTAGACTGTGAAACTGCCGCTCCCAGAGGGCAAAGTCAAAACTAGGGCTGATACCAGATGAGCTTTCAACTCATTGAAGCTCTCCTCGCACTACCATTCCTAGGCAAAGTGCACTTCCTTTCTAGTCAGTCTGGTCAATGGTGCAGCAATCTTGGATGAATCTCCTATAATATCCTACCAGGGCGAGAAAACTTCTAATCTCAGTTACTGTCTTCAGTCTGCCCCAATTGCTCATAGCTTCCACTTTGGCTAGATCTACGTTGATGCCTTCTCATGAAATAATGTGACAAAGGAAGGACACCTCTTCTAGCCAAAACTCGTCCTTGGAGAACTTGGCATAATGCTGAAGCTGCCTCAACATCTCTAGTACAATCCTCAAATGCCTCCGGTGAGTCTACACATCTGGAGAATACACCAAAACATCATCCACAAAGATGACCACAAACTGATCTAAATTGGGCCTGAACAGCCTATTCATCAGGTCCATAAAAGCAGCCGATGCATTCGTCAAGCCAAATGGCATAACCAAAAACTCATAATGTCCATAATGGGTGTGAAAGGCTGTCTTCTGCACATCTGGCTCACTGATCCTCAATTGATGGTATCCAGATCTTAAATCTATCTTAGAAAACACCAATGCTCCCCAAGGTGAAACACTGGGACGAATGAATCCCTTATCCATCAGTTCCTGCAGCTAATTCCGGAGCTCCCTTAACTCAACAGGTGTCATCCTGTACGGAGCCTAGGAAATAGGACCTGAACCCAACACCAGATCAATCACAAACTCCACTTCTCTATGTGGTGGCATTCCAGGCAATTCCTCAAGAAAAACATCGAGATATTCCCTGACCACCGGCAAGTCCTGAATCTTGACCACAGGCGAAGTAGAAACTACACACAGGCCAAATAGCCCACACTACCTCTTGCCATGTGATGATAGGCTTTGAGAGTAGAAATCACTTTTCTGGGTTCACCTGGTCTTATGCCCTATACCATACACCAGCCTTGGTCTGGACACTCTGCCAGAACTCTCCTCTTGGCATAATCTATCACGGCTGAATGTTGTGCCAGCCAATCCATTCCCAGGATAACATCAAAATCCTACATGTTCATTAGGATCAAACTGGCCTGAAAATTCCTGTCCCCCAACTGGATATCAACGAGTCTCAAATATCTCCACGCTAGGCTGTGTTCTCTTAATGGAGTGACTACATCTAAGTGGAATGCCAACCTGGCTAGCCTAGTCCTGATCTCAGAAGCAACTGACTTAGAGACAAAAGAAAATGAACTCCTAGAGTCGAACAAGACTCGGGCTATCCGATCAGCCATAAGAAAAGATCCTATAATCAACACACCACAACCATAATCATAATAAAACTAGTGTTAATTACACATAGGATCTATTATTACAGGACAAGACTTAATTAATGTAGCCACGCTAGTTCTCACCTTCTACCACATCTCTAGATGGACCAGCATCTCGGACAACAATGGAGAACACTCTCCCCTTGGTAGGCTGACGTGGCGCATCTCTTGCTGGCTTCGGCTAACTGGGACAGTCCCTCTGGTAATGCATGGACTTCCCACAGTTGTAGCATACTACACTGTCTAGATTCCTCTGCCTGTGCCAACACTACGCCGTTACATGCCCCTTCTTGCCACAAACATGGCATGGTCCCATCTATGGGCTGCTGTTGGACCCTTCGTGGCTTAAACCCATACTCTCTTCTCTACCAAACATAGGTCATTGCTTCCGCTTCTTCCTAGAGCTACGAGAACTCCCAGAACTTGGCACTCCAGTCACTGACGGTCGAGAAATGGAGGGTCGAGTGACAAAAGGTCGAGAGATAGACTTTCTCCCTTTTTCATTCTTGGGATAGTCCTCCTGGAATAGCCTACGATCATCCTCATAGTGGCTTGCAAGCTCCACAGCATCCACTAAGGTCTGGCATCTGAAGCCAATAACTCCAGATCTCAGCACAAGGTTCAGACCTTCCACGAAACTCTTGGCTCTGTTCTTCTCAGAAATTACAACCTGAGAGAACTGCTCCAACCGAAGGAAGGACGACTCATACTCTGCCACAGTCTGGCTCCCCTTCTTCAGGTTCCTGAATTCCCTGTCCAGCTTGTCCCTCTCATGCTCAGGGAAAATCCTCTCATAGAATACCTCTCGAAATTCCTCCCAAGAGATCATCAGTAGGTCTGCATTCAGGAATTTGGTGCGGTGCATTGTCCTCCACCACTGATTCGCGGCACCCTTGAGCTCAAATGCCACGATCCGGACCCACTTCTCTGCTATACACACGATCCCCTCTAGGATCTTCTCCACCTCCAGGAACCAAGCCTCACACTCCTCTAGTGTGCCGCGCACATCAAAAGTCGGAGCACCAAGCTGGCAGGACTGCTTGATCCACGAGTCTCCCTTCGCCATATCCTTGCTACTGCTGCCAAAGGACTAGGTGAAACCCCACATCATCTTGCCAAATTCTTGTCTTATACCCCTCCATGCACTACCCCCTCCCGTCTCGAGTCAGGTACAAGGGTCTTGCCACGACTGCAGCCACAGCGAGACATCTTCCTGCCAGTACAACAAAACACAACAACCAAAAATTCAGGTGCACGACTTTCTATTGTGCAGTCCTAGGGAGCCACTACACCGGACATCACCATGCCAGTGCACTAGGTGTAACCTTAGATCCGATACCACTCTGTAACGCCTCGAGCCTGGGCACGCTACCTAAGTCATAGCATCATAAACAAAATTACACTAATTACAGTAAAATTAAATAACTGTAACTAAGGCTCACCTCTAGGAAACAATGTGTAGCTGGAAGCCCCGACTCCGGCACCGAAACTCGACTGCACCCAAATTGCACCTAAAAAAAACAAACAAGCACGCATGAGTGACATCTAAGTCATCCATTACGCGCCCACACACAAAAGCACAAAATCTCTGTAAAACCATTAAAACTCAGCTTTTTAATTCTCAAGGTTTGGTTTTCTTTTGAAAATCCACTTTTCCTTTTTGAAACATCATTCACTTTTGTCTTTGTTTGAAATCACTTGGGAATTGATCCCAATTCCAAACTCTTTTCAAAACCCATCTTTCTTTTCTTTTCAAAACATTTGGAATTCATTTTCAAAAACATGCCCTTTTTCAATACTTGGGATTTCTTCCTAAAACCAAAATCACTTTCAAAACTCATGTTTCTGACCAAATCAAGCCTAAAATGCAAGGCCTCTCGGCTCAAAACCAAAGTCATACATATTGGCTGGTAACTGGTTAAAATACAATTCTCATTTTGTTATAGGATTTTAGGACCATTCATAAGTCCAATCCCATGCAAACCACATTTCTTTTCATTTCTCAAAATCACATTCTTTTCTTATTCATTTCCACTTTTCTTTACTGATGTTACCTTGATCAAGGGTAACCAGGCACACAAGCAGTAGGTGAGGACATCATTCCCCTTACCTCCTTGCACTGCCGCGGTGAAATTCCCTATGCGGGATGCCATCGCCCCGGCCAACCGGTCTCAATCTTTTTCATATATGCACGGGCATACATCTTTGTTTGACGCCCCATCAGTGACTCGAACAACTAGGTACAACGACCTAGGCTCGGCCTACACCGTCGATGACCTGAACAACTAGGTTCAATAACCTAGGCTCAGCCTACACCATCACGAGCTCGGTGACCCGAACAACTAGGTTCAACGACCTAGGCTCAGCCTACACTGTCTCAAACTCGGTAACCACAGTTGTGTCTCGCAACTGGTTTCATTGGAGCCTCATACTCCTACCACATTGTCGACACCCACCATCATGCTTCCTTAACACATTATTAGTGTTTCATTTTCAAAACTCTTTAAGCTTTTCTTTTCAAAACCATTTCCATTCCATTCTTCTTCTCTTTTTTTTCATTGCAGGAATCTGTTTTCCATGCAATACTTGACCCTCCACTGGGGTCCCAACCCAAATCATTTAAAGTCATGCTTTAAAAATCATAAATTGGGTCTTATGCCCAAAACGACACACAATCAACCATTTTATTCATTTATAGGATCTAAAACCCAACACCATGCCCAAATCCACTTATTTGGGTTCTACATTCCTCCATGTCATTTACATGGGGAAAACAATATTAACACATGCTTATCGTCTATTTAAAACCTTTTATTTCCATTATTATGCCCATTTGTTCACATGGGCCAGGGGATGAAAACGGTAGACCGAATTAGAATTCGGTATACTGAAAATCACTGATCGGTATATCAAATTCTTTCAGTATACCAAAACCCCCTATTTTAGTCAATCGAAGGTATTCAGTCTACCGAAACCAGTGCTCCAACACCAACTGACAGGGATTCGGTATGTCGAACCCAGTTCGGCATGTCGGATCTCCCGTGTTCTGTACACGGCCCTTGCCAATAGACCATTTGTTAGCTGGAAGTGGGAGCCTCCGGTGGACCCCTCAAACAAGTATCATAAAATACAAATAAAACATAAGGTGTAGACCGTTGAGTCTACTTCAAAACCCCTCAAACCATTCATCAATCCATACACTATACAATCCATACGAAAATCACAATGGGATTGAGCTCAAAAACAGCTACTGTAGCCCTCATCTCGAAAACTTGTATATTCCTACAAATTTTAATCCTTGCCACATGATATCAATGTTTTCATGCATTCCAACTCATTCTCATAAATTCCACTATTTTTCTACGATTTTACATGTAATTTTTTCTCAATTTTCATACATTTAACATGATCTACTGGAAGCATGTAAATGAGCAAAGGAGAAGGGCTGCGTACCTCGTGTGGCACTTCGGCAATCTTCCTCACTCCCCGGTGAGTCTCCTCTCGCCCAGGTGAAGCCTCCTCCACCATCGATCTACACAAACCCCCGCCTCCTCTACCACGCACTGCTTTTCCTTTCCTTCTCCTCTCTCGGTTGCCTTCCGTCTTTTCACTTGCCTCCGCCTCTCTTTATCCTCTCCTCCTCCCACGTCGCGTCGGTCGTCCATCGCGTCGGAAGTGACGGCGAGGCACGGGCCGCTGGCTGGTGGTGGCACGGGTGGAGAAAGGGAAGAAGAAGAAGACGGGAATGGAGAGAGCTCGTGAGGGAGGGAGAAAAGAAAAGAGAGGAGAAAAGAAAAAGAAAGGGAGAAAAGATAGGCACATAAATCGAGACAACTGTGCATCCTCTAACCTGACCCCACATTGGTCCTAAATCACAAGCAGGTGCACAGAAAGCCAACCGCAAGCTCACACATCCAAGAAACAACAGATTATCCATTAAGAAAACCATTCATACAATATTACAATTAATTACATGGTTTATAATTAAAAATGGATAATCAGGCCCAGATGTCACACTGAGAGACTAAATGATGCATTATGGGCTCATCGAACCGCATTTAAGACCAACTTAGGAATGTCTCCATATCGACTTGTATTTGGAAAAGCGTGCCACTTACTAGTAGAATTAGAACATCGAGCATTATGGGTCATCAAGCAATTGAATCTAGATTTAGCCACTATTGGAGTCAAGAGGAAATGTCAATTGAATGAGTTAGAAGAATTGAGAAATGAGGCATATGATAGTGCTAAGATTTACAAGGAGAAAACTAAGATTTTTCATGATAAAATAATTCTAAGGAAATCATTTCTACCAAGTCAAAAGGTTCTCCTTTACATTTTTAGGCTTCACTTATTTCCAAGGAAATTAAGGTCTAGATGGACTGGACCGTATTTGGTGAAAGTGGTCTACCCCCATGGAGCCGTGGAAGTTGAGAATCCAAAGAACGGTAAAATTTTTAAAGTCAACGTTTAAAACCGTTCTTGGAATTACCTACTAAAAAGGAAGGTGAGGGCGTGGTTCTTCATGACCCTCAATATCTTGGGTAAGTTGGGAAAAATTTGTGTAAATATGTACATAATTGAGTCTTGTATGTCAATGTATATAGTTGTGGTTTATTTCGACCTCTTGAGTCAAAATAAAAGAAAAAGAGTGAGAGAGAGAGAGAGAGAAAAAGTGTGAGTGTCAATATGAATAAGTGCAGGGTGATAATGTAATTTTTCCACTCACTAAATAAAAACCCGTCAGCCCCCTTTCTAGCCCTAAAATCCTATTTTTTTCTCTTCTTCCTCGAGTCACCCAAACCCTCTCGCGAAGACCCTCACCACCGGATAGGTGGTGCCGCTCACTGGACACCGCCCAGGCGTCAAAAAGCTCATTAGACACCTCCCAAGTGCCTGATCCTTCACTTTCTGAGAGATCCTATAATAATATCTCACGCCTCGACCTCTCTGATCAGTCAAAATCGTCGATCAGCGACACTGTCCCTGTCGACGCCTCACAAGCACCCGAAGCCCTACTAGACACTCCCCAGACGCCCGACCTGCGGGAAAACTCTCCGACGGTGGTAGTTGGGGGGGGGGGGGGGGG
>JAMKQA010090738.1:0-11300 GCA_024699735.1 Posidonia australis
CCCCCCCCCCCCCCTCTAGAGGAGCTATTCGATCCTACAGAATGATGTCTTTTCCATCCTCTTCCGTCATTCTAATCTAGTTATAGCCTTAGAAGTTGTCCATGAATGATAACATTTTATGCCCTACGATATTGTCTACTAGCACATCAATGTGAGGTAGTGGAAAATCATCCTTCAGGCTTGCTTTGTTGAGGTCCCTATGGTCAATGCACATGTGAACCCGTCCGTCCTTTTTGGCGCTGGAACTACATTGGCTAGCCACTCTGGGTAAAGGATGACCTTGAGAAATTTAACTTGGTGTTGCTTCATGACTTCCTCTTTGAGTTTGAAAAGCCACTGCAGGTGCCACCTTCTGAGTTTCTGCTTAACTGGCTTAGTGTTCGACTTGAGCTGTAGGGTATGCACTACTACCTCAACATCCAATCCGACCATATCATCGTAACTCCAAGCAAAGACATCACTATACTCCTTCAAGAACATGATGAATTCTGCCCTTGCTTGTGGGGACAATTTCACGTTGATGTGGACTTCTTTAACATCACCCGACGTGCCAATATTTACCAGCTTCGTGTCCCCCTCGATGTGCAAATTAGGGCCTTCTGAATCATCGTTTCTTTTCTTCTAAAATATCTTTATAAAACTCTTTCTAAACAATATGCCAAAACAAATCAATTAGGCATAAAATTACATGCATGTTCATCTTTATCAAAATCTCTTTTATCTAGCTTTGGGATCTGGTTCAGCATACCGAACCAAAACGGCAGACCAAAATAGGCTCAGGTGCCTAGATTGGTTTACCGAATTTCAGAACGATTGTCCGAAATTCCCTAGTTCGGAAGACTGGAACATTTCGGTCGTCTGAAATCCCCTAAAACAGTTGATCTAATATATTCGGTCTTTCGAAATTAGGCTCAAGGCTAAATACTGATTGAAAAACGGCATACTGATTTTATTCGACATACCGAATTTCTCGTTTTTTGAAATTTTTCCCCAGATCCTATCCATTCATTCACTAGAATTGAGACCTTCGGCGGACCCCTTTTCAATGAATCACAAATCCTACATAAAACATATAATCTAGCATGCCAAGTCTACTTTCATTTGGGACAAGTTTCATCAAAAACCATGACATGTATCTCAAGATATAAAATCAAAAGATGAGAGGACTCATCCCAAGTTACTATATCAACCTCTTGTATAAATCACAGGAAATTCTCAAAATCACACACGACCATGATTTCATGCTCATCAACTCATTTTCAAGCTTCTCAACTAAAATTGCATCATTCAATGAGGATTAAAAACTTAAATAAGAAGATACAGAGAAGACGGTTGCGTACTCTTAAAACAATCTCTGCTAATCCCTCCGTCTTTGGTGACCTTTCTCTCTCTCTTCCTGGTGTGCCCCAGGCTCGCGAGTCTCCGACGATCCTCTTCCACTAATGGAAACATGCACTTCTTCTCTCTCTCTCTCTCTCTCTCTCTTTCTTTCTCTGGTTTGGCCCCAATTTTTTCTCTTCTCTTCTTCCTCCGTTATGCCATTCCTAGTATCATCTCCCTCTCCCTTAAATACTCACCACCTCCTTGTCCTTCATCGTCAACAACACCGCTGAGGATCTCGGCGAATCGATGAAGGAGGTATGGTAGAAGGCTGCAGATCACTTAGTGAGCACAGTGAAGCGAGGAGACATTGTGCAGAATTGACTCCAGCACCGCATCGGTCCCACTCACACACGTGGCACACTCTGGTCCAGACATCACATGATAGGGGAATTACCAGAGATAATTACCCGCTAATAGAGAACTCAAGTCAAATTCATATCATTAATCTAATTATCAAAATTACAATAACTTAATTACATTTATTCTGGATAATCTGGGCACAGATATTACACATTTCCACTATAATTCCATTTCAAAGTTCATTCTATTCCAATGTCATCTCTTTCCAACGTACCTAGCATAGCATTAGTGTTCTAGTTAGAGACAAGACCAAACATTGTACTTTTGGAAGGACATGATTTTAGGGTTACCTAAATGTAATCATTACTAAGCACCAACTTTGCCCTAACCCTTGGCATCACTTAATGTTCTAGCTAGAGACGAGGCCAAACATTATATTTTTCTTGACAGCGATTTCCATCTATTGAGATGCAATGGACAATATAAGTTTATACTACTGTCTCATAAAAAAATTAAAAATTATATGCTAAATCAGTATTGGAGTAAATCTTGTTGCATGAATTTTAACGGAAAGGATAATAACATCATTAAAAATCACCTTTGCCATAAAGTTTTAAGGTCAACTTAAAGAGGAAAAGAAGAATAATGGATCCTGCAATAAGCTAAGTCTTGTAAAAAAAAAAATCTAATATTGTTGTATTCACTACAAATTAATTAACTTTATTCCTATTGTGGCTCTTATGCTTGCTTTACAGTGCAATTGACAAAAAAATTATATTCATAAGTGGTATTGTCAACTATGGGGCACTTATTTGAGAATGGCAAGAATGGATTACTCTAGCTTTGCTCTCCCATTTTGCCCCTAACCCCTCTTAATCCCACCATATCTCCCCTTTGCTCCTCTCCTCTCCACTCCCCCTAAACCCTAAATTTGTAGCAACCCACCTCCACAGCAATTGTCCACCATGTTCTCCACATCCTCCTTAGCAACTGGTGACGTCCTCCACAGAAACCCACAATCTCATTAGGTGTATATCCTCAATGGCACCCCTTCAACCCAACAGTACCACCACTGCAACCCACCTCCATGGCTTCCACAGCACCACCCCAAAGGCTACGAGTACTCAGTGATGGCAACATTTTCAGTAAATTCTCTTTTAAAATTGTGATATGATATTGATATGGAGTTCTACATTTGTGATTTGTTTCTTTTTCAACATCATGAATGCAGCATAGATGTCATTGCTACCTACTACAGCTCTATTAGATTTTTTTGCTCATAAATAATTTTGGGTAGACTATAAACATAGATTAGTTTCTTTTTATTTTGATTAGATGAAAACATAGATTAGTTGTGACAACTTGAACTCTATGATAACAATTCATGGTTCCTTTTAAATTCAAAAAATGCCATTCTTGCATCCTTATTATATTTTTTCATATTTAGTGTGAGTGAAGACAAATTTGAAGATGAAAGGCAAGTCCTCCCAGCTTAGTCTCTCAATTAAAAGGAAAAGAGAGACAACGCCTCAAGGCATGGAGCCACGGACCACTAGAAGCGTGAATTTTCCTTAAGTTGAGCTATGAATTTTCAATTTTCTATGATATGAATGTGATATGGATTTCAATTTGCTATGATATAAATGTGAATTGTTTGAGTTATGAATGTCATCTTTTTGTGATATGAATGTGGATTGCTTGAGATATGAATGTGAATTTTATTTTGATATTAATGTATAACATTTGTGATATGGATTTCAATTTGTTTGATATGAATCTAAATTTTCTGAGTTATGAATTCCATGTGATATGAATGTGGTTTCCATTTTGCTAACTTTAAGTTCACTCATTTAAGGTAAAGGTTTGATGAAGCCAAAACCATCACTCCCTCCACTAAAGGTTAAGGAACTCAAGAGTTCAAGCAACTCAGGTACTACTAAAGGTATAATTTCAAATTATGATTTTCTTATCAATACATTTTATTGTTTTTAATTGTGTGATGATTATTATAATTTTTTGATTTATTTCAAGGAAAAAGACCTCCAAGAGTCTTCTTATATTAAAGACTCATTGATCACAATCCAATTTTGTGAAAACAATTATTGAATTAGCTCCCAAATTAGATCCTCATCAATGGGAGTTAATAAATCAAACCCCATTTGCCAAATTTTTTTACATGAGGAACACTATGAAGTTGGAGAGGAACCTTTTGGATTTGCTTGTGGGTGCCTATGATGAGAGTAGAGAAGGATTTGTTATTGCAGACAAACTTTTAAAATGCACCCACATGGAGTTTACTTTTGTACTTGGACTTCCAATGGGAGGGAAGTCTATATCATTTGTAGGTCCCAACACTTCCACCAGGTATGATTAATACTAGAGAGGATGTGAGTTGACAAGGCCTAAAATTCTAGAGAAAATCATAGGCCTTATTGAAAATACAAATAATTATAAAGGAACAGTGAAGCTGTTAATTTTATACCATTTTGCCACCTTATTTCTTGAAAAAATGCACATTTGAAGTCATTTTTAGGAAGGTATGCTGATGATTTGAAGAATTTGGAGAAGTATGCTTGGGATTCGGCATACTTACACTATATAATGAGAGGCTTAAATGAGAAATCTAAAATCATCAAAGCAATATTGAAAGTGCTTCTCATGACCTTGGCTTGGGCATTCGGACTTTTGTAGATATGCTTCATCTTTTTAATATTAAGAGTTGCTAGAAGTTGCTTCTTAAAGAATCCCTTTGGAGCATTTATTATTCTTCTAAATATAGTGTTAGACATAGGGGATGGTTAACTCCTTCTCCCTCTTTTGCTTCATTTCGATGGAAGGCTCTTATGAAGACCATGTCTTGGGTTATTGAGCATTCTTTTTGGGTTTTTAACAAGGGGGATTCTAAACTTTGGATGGACAAATGGTATCATGGTGGGATTCTTTTTGATAGGCATCTTCATTATTCCCATTCTGATATGGTACTAAGGTTGGGGATGTATATTTTCATAGGGATTTGTTCTTTGATCACATGGGGGGGACCCATCAAGACGTCACTAACATGTGGGATGCTCTTTCTAAATTACATGTTGATGGGCAAGCTAGTAGGGACGTGCTTATTTGGATGCATGCAGAGGATGGAGTATTCTCTACTAAAAGTGCTTTTAACATGCTTAACACATCTATTCCTATAGATGGACGTTGGAGGTGGACTTGGTCTTCTTGCTTACAACCTAAGATGTCTCCTTTCTTGTGGAAGATTGCATGGAATGCGGTCTCGGTAGATGCTAATGTTCAAGCTAGTGCGATGCCTTTTGTCTCAAAATGTCACATTGTATGGATTCTCATATTGAAACGATGAACCATCTTTTTATCCATGGTGAGCTAGGGGCTAACATTTGGAATTATTTTGGGCATCTCCTTCATATGAGGCTAAGGGATAATATTGTTGAAACTATTCGGGACTGGGAAGACTATGGATCTATCTATTCCTACAGATGTGCTATTATTGGCTTTCTTCTTGGGATAATTTATTGGTACATCTGCGTGGAGCGCTGCAATAGAAGATTTTCTATGAAATATAAGAAATGACAATAGGTGGTACATCATATTATTTCTAATAGTAATCTTGCACTGTCCAATAGGAAATTTACTTCTTGGGGTGGTTCTACAGACCTATTATCATCTGCTGGTTTCAATGTGCCTTTTGGTCTTCATTCCAAATGCTTAGTTGTGAAATGGATTCCTCCAATCACTGGATTTAAGGCTAATGTGGATGGTGCTTCGTCCCTGGTGGGTGCAGGAGGTGGTGGTTTGGTGCGTGATCAAAAGGGAACTGCGAGGTTGGCCTTCTCTCTTTTTTATAGGAATATTACCAATAATGAGGCAGAGGTTCGTGCTATCTGGGATATGCTAGTCCTGTGTGATGATCATGGTATTCATGTCAATGAAGTGCAATCCGACTCTTTACAGGTGGTGCAGATGTTGAATGGGAAAATTGCTATTAACTGGAAATCTTATTGTTGGTGTAGACTCATCCGGAAGAGGTTTCATGTAAATTTACGCACATATACAAAGAAGGAAATATGGCTACTGATTTCTTAGCTCAAAGGGATGAAGTCCAAGGTCAACAAGATTTTTCCTTCTTATTCTCTTCTTCCTAAAGGGCTTAGAGGGATCTGTAATCGGGATAGATGGGGTCTTCCTAGTCTTCATATTAAAGGGAACACGGGTTTTCTTTTTCTCCTCTTCTTTTTCCCAAGGGCATGGATTTTGAAGAGGAGTTTTTTTAAGTGATCCTTGGAGTCAATTGATTGAAAGGCCTGTATCATCTTCTTGAGGTGTATCATTTTATTTGTACGCTCTTTTCCATCAATAAAAATAATCTTTTGCCCAAAAAAAAAAAAGGCAAGATTGAAAGGAAGGGTGAGTAGAGACACTAGATACCTTAAGGGAGGGATGCACAGTAGCATGATAACACTCATTGTAAGTAGAAAATGTGTATTGTCTTTGTTTTTAATTAATATGTATAAATTTCTAAATGATATATTTGTTAATGTAGGTGTAGTTGCACAAACATTTGGATTTAGGATACCCATTTAGATTTTTAAGAAGTCAAAACTTTTCAATTAGGAATTTACAAAGTATAGAGGCATCCATAATAGGTTCATTGAAATTCTTGAAAAACCTCTTGAAAAGAAAGATGCTAATAAGGCAAGCAACATTTTTTTCCTTTGAATGTAAATTATACCCTAATATTACACTTTTTTTTGTGATCTTTGATAGGCAAAAGAAGATGCTTTTATTCCATACCCCTTATGAAAGATAGATCTTCGATAATACAAAGAATAGACCTAGGATTGGCTTTCCAATGTTAAAAAAAATAAATATAGTGGTGCACGAGAAAAAGGAAGAGAAGAAAGATTAGAAAAAGGAAACAAATGGCTCTAGGAGGGAGACAAAGATTGAAATGAGGAGGAAATGAAGAAAAAGGATCAAGCAAATGATTTGGAAGAGGAAAATGTTTTTGGAATAAGCAGAAGAAAACAAATGAGCAAGCAAATGAGATAGAGACCTCCAATAATCGACACCATGAATTGGAAAATAAGTTTCTAAAAGCATGTCTAGGAGTTGAAATTGAAAATAAAGAAATTGAATTTTAAGGTACAACACTTAAAATCCAAATTTGAAAATATGGAAATAGGAAATAAGTTTCAAGGTTACTTGCAAAATTTGGAGACAACAAATGCAATGGAGAAAGATGAGGTACAATTAATAGATACCATTTGCTTTTTCTGAGATACGATTTGGAGGTTTTATAATATGATTTAAAGTTTTTTTTGTTATGAACTGGAATGGTAGTGATATGAGTTTGCATGAGTTATGATTTGCAGTTTCTAATATTTTGATACATTCATGTTATATGAGTTACATTTTTACATGACTGTGATATGATTGTGAATATACATGATATAATTTTACCATGTTTGTGATATGAATAACATATGATATGATTTGACTATGTTTGTGATATGAATGTGAAGAACATGTGATATGATTTTACATGATATTACCATGTCTGTGATGAATGTTAATATACAATGTTTGTGATATGAATATGCATTATATTAATTGCATGATCAACATCATGAAAATCAAGATCATCATCAACAAGATCAACAAGCTAAAGACAATGATAATCAAGCAAAAGAAGACGAAGATGATCATAATGCCTTTTTAACCCCTCCATCAAAAAAGATATCATCATTAATTACAAAGGTCCATAATCGAAGGGATAATAAAAAATACATGTCCCCTTATGTTAGGACCCCCATTACGAAGGGCAAAGGATCAAATAAAAATCAACCTATCATTGTCACTAATAGCCCCTACAAGGTTGAAATAGCAAATAAGATCATAAGCAAGTTTACACTTGCAAAAGACATAGGAATAGAATACAGAAGTCACAAGGTAAAGAAAAGTTTACATATGAAAAAATTTACTAATTTACATGTGAATTTCTTATAAGAGTGGATTGAAGAAAATAGTCATGGCTACTTCAGTTTTGACTCAATTAATGATGAAGAAAAGAGTTTGATTGATGATCTTTTGAAAGATCCAATTAACTAGTACGAAATATCTATTCTTTCAATAAATGCATATATTTATACTTGATTCATGAAATATTAATTACTACAGGGATTCGATAATATTTGCGGATGAGGTTGACTTACAACAAAAGGATGTTTGACGTTTGTTATAAAGGAAACCCATCTAAGATAGTCTAATCCAAGCATGGCTCACATTCCTCAAGAGGACGATCGATCAATGGCCATACATTCATTGGGAAGTTTACTTTATGCCTTCCTATTTATCAGTATGTAATATATAAATGAAATTTATTTAATATATACTGTCTTAAATCTATCTGTAATGCTTTATGACATGAATTTGTATTGTAGGATACACTTATCAATAAGAAGGATGACTTATTTGATTAATGCCCAAATTTCAGTAAAGAACTCAAGAATGTCAAACACTTGTTAATAATATCATGCATCAACTTCCATTGGCATTTCATGGTGATGGACTTTAATAACTGTAGACACCCCAATTTTGAAGTCACTTGGTAGCAAGCTCCTTTGGATGATGCTCTGGTTGCGACCAACAAAACCCTAACCTACTCAAGCCCAATTAGGCCCACACTAGCCCACTCTGACCCAATTAAACTTGAAACCAAACAAATGAAATTAAATCCACTTAAAATCCATTTAAAAACCCTAATTAATTAAATAAACACCCTAATCAAGTAAAATCCATTTAAAATCCACTCAAATTCCAATAAAAACCCTAATTAAATAAAATAAAAACCCTAATTAATTAAACACAAACCCTAATTAAGTAAAAGGAAATTAAATCAATTTAAAATCCAATAAATAACACAAAAACACTAATTCAAGCCTAAATCCAATTAAATCATTTAAAAATCCAAGTAAATAAGTAAAAACCCTAATTAAAGTCAAAATCAAATAAAAATCCTAATTAATCAAAATTCAAAACCCTAATTAATCCAGAAACGCTAAATAAGCACAAAAACCCAAAACAAATCCATAAACCCTAATTAATTCAAAAATCCCTAACCAAACCCTAATTAAAATTCAAAACACTAATTTCAAATAAATTAATTAAACCCTAAATCCAAAATTAATAATCATATTTAAATCACAAAACTCTAATTTGAAACTTAAAATTAAAACCCTAAACCCATAAAAATTCCAAAAACAAAAATAAAACAAAAAAACACAAAATAATTAAAACCTAATTTAAAACCAATTAATTAAACCTTAATCATGAATTTAACATAAATAAAAGCCCAAAACTAAACCCACAAAATCCAATTGAAAATCTAAAATTAAAACCCTAAAAATCCCAAAATAAAAATCAAAACAAAAATCCCAAAACCCAAAGCCCATTAAGCCCAACACTGTTCATTCAAAAATGCAATTCAAAACTTAGCAAAGTCAAAAAATAATTCCGACGACCCTATTTTTTCGGTGAAAACTCCGGTGAGCAATCCCGAGAAATCCGGAGGAAATCTCAGGCTCTAGGATCTTTGGCCAACCTCCTCTAGCACATGCCTGATCCAACGGCGTTGATTGACTTAAGGGAGGAGGATTGACGGTGGAGAAAAGCCTCGCCGGAGTATAAAGGGTCTCGCAGCCGACTAAGAACGGGGGCTTTTCAGAAAACTTTTAGACCTTCCACCCGCGAGCTTCCAGCCTCCAAAGTCCTTCACCTTCAATAGCCAACCAACGAGAGCGTCCAATCCTAGTTTCCCAAGCCACCAGCCATCTGTTTGCAAAATAGAGCCACCAGAGCATCGTCGGAAACACCACCGCTGCCACTGAAGATTGCCGGCGAGGACATCTCGTGCATCAAGTAACTCTTCCTCCCTTCTTCTTCAATTCATAGCATGCCCCTTAGATCCCTCTAGGCCTCTGGAATGCGCCACGGCGGAGCAACGCTCCTCGCAGGCCGTCATCACCGCTTCCGGTGGTAAGTTCACCACCACCGGCGAGGCTCTGAGCCTCCTGACCTCAGGCGAGGCCCCCTGTGGGCCTCTCATCTCCTCTTCTCTCCTCCTCCTTTGGTCTCCCTCTGCTCCAGAGAAGCCCCTCCGACGTCCACAGATCCACCGTGCTGTCACCGTCGCCGTAGTTCAGCCGTTTCCGCCGTTCGCCGTCGAGGGTGCACCCGAGCGATCCAGACGCTCCTGCTTCACGCCGTCGATCCGAAGACCTCCACCGTGCCACCACGAAGCCATCCACGCCGCTCCTCCACTGCCCAGACCACCGCAGCAAACCAACGATCCACCGCCGAGCCAATCGCCAGAGTCGGAGGTGGGAGGAACACTTTGGGCCTCCCAGGACCTCGTTGTTGCCTCCCAAAGTCTAGCCGTGCACCCCCGGAGCTTCTCCGACCTCCACCGCAGCCCTCAGACGCACTTGTGTGGAAATCACCATCGCCGGAGAAGATGTCGGCAATGGGAGGTTGACAGGACGCTTCGACCGTTGGAAGCTCGATCGCCACCATTGGATCCTACCCACGTCTCCTCCTCATGCTTTCCCTTACCTCGGATCTCCAATCAGACGTCCGGAGAGGCTCGGATGAGTCTTCCTGGCCATTGCAGCCGGCGATCTTCGAATCGCTGGCGGTGACAGTTAAATCTTTTTTTAATTTTCATTTTAAAATCTTTTAACTTATTTAATTGTTATATTTCAGTCCTTTTTTTAATTAGATATGGGTCCAAACATTTGCATTTAACCCCGACAACTTTAAAAATGAGTTTTCTTTGTGCATTTTGCATTCTAGACTTCAGGAAATATCATAATTGCACTGACTAATATAAAAGCCCAATTTTTATCACAATCAGACCATGAAATTTTGCATAAAAGTCCCTGGATTCACATTAAACCATTCCTGAGCACATACAACTTGCATATAGGCCCTTAGATTATTTCTAAATCTATCATTTAAGGTTTTAAATGTTTTCTTACATGTTTTGGGGCATTGTTCACTCATTGCATTTCATGTTTTGCATTTAATCATTGATTCCAGTTAAAAATCATGTTTTCACTGAGATTTGATGTCCAGCCTATCATTTTGGTCACATTTGCACTTATCTGTGAATTTTGCACTTTAGACTATGAACTTTCAGGAAATTATCCAAGTGCAACTTTCACATCCCTATGCCACATTGACATTGGACCGTCATTTGCATGTTAGAATAGGGGTCATGGACATGTTTTTAATCCAGTTTCTCATTCCTCTCTGTGAATTTTGCATTTTTGGCCCTTATGTTTGTCCTTTATTGTGTTTACATCATTTTGTTGATTTTCTCCTCCATGTTTCTTGCAAGTAACATCTTCTAGACTTTTGACACACATTTTAAGCCATGCATCACTCTCATGCAAGCATTTATCACATCTGGCTAGGGAAATGACCAAATTGCCCCCTGTGCCTCCAATTCATGAGTGTGCATCTCAGTCTTTGCACTCCGTCTTGCATAGTCCATGTCTAAGTCATTCTTTAGAGTTTTTACACTTTTAGGCGCTTGTCCA